>SJYW01045364.1:241421-264659 GCA_006410735.1 Raphicerus campestris
CATCTAGTCAAGGCTATGGTTTTTCCTGTGGTCGTGTATGGATGTGAGAGAAGAAGGCAGAGAGCTGAAGAATTGAAGGCAGAGAGCTTTTGAACTGTGGTGTTGGAGAAGACTCTTGAGAGTCCCTTGGACTGCAAGGAGATCTAACCAGTCCATTCTGAAGGAGAACAGCCCTGGGATTTTTTTGGAAGGAATGATGCTAAAGCTGAAACTCCAGTACTTTGGCCACCTCATGTGAAGAGTTGACTCATTGGAAAAGACTCTGATGCTGGGAGGGATTGGGGGCAGGAGGAGAAGGGGACAACAGAGGATGAGATGGCTGGATGGCATCACAGACTGGATGGACGTGAGTCTGAGTGAACTCCGGGAGTTGGTGATGGACAGGGAAGCCTGGAGTGCTGCGATTCATGGGGTTGCAAAGAGTCGGACACAACTGAGCCACTGAACTGAACTGACGCTTACAATTCACTCTCAAAACTTAGAAGGCAACAGAATCAGCAGGAGGGCTTTTGAAACAGATTTCTGGACCCTGCCTCCAGATCTTCTGATTCTGTAGCTGAGGAGAACTCAAGAACTCTCATTCCCAACATCTTCCCAGCTGCAGCTGCTACTGCTAGTCCCAAGGACCCCACTTTGAGAACCACTGCTTAAACAGATTGCTTTGATTATGGTGTTGAGAACAGATTGGTTGTGGATGGTGAATGTGGGCAAAAACACAAGTGGGAAGACTAGTGAAGCCGTTTCAGTCCTCAAGAAGAAGACATGTCCATCACAGACGGCAGTGGTGAGAAGTGGTGGATTTTGGAGAGCCAAAAAAAATGTTTTAGTCCCATCTGACTCTTCTGTGACCCCATGGATTGTAGCCCACCAGGCTCCTCTGTCCATGGAGTTCTCCAGGCAAGAATACTGGAGTGGATTTGTCAGTCCCTTCTCCAGGGGATCTTTCCAACCCAGGGATTGAACTCAGGTTTCCCGCATTGGAGGCAGAGTCTTTAGCATCTGAGCCACAGGGTGTTGCAGTCCTGGACAACCATAGAGAGACAAGCATATTGGAAGGCAGTGGCAAGACGTGATGGCCACATGTTACATGCCTGCTTTGGTTTCAATTTTCGTTTTATTGAGGGACTAGATCAGGTGTGATTCATTTTGCTGCTTCCCAGCCTGAGCATACCTAGGCCAGTTCTGGAGAGCCGTGGTGGCCAAGTCTGAAAATCCAGATGAATACATAATAAGTGGTTTATTGACAGTATATTTTAATACCTAATTACATTCTACAATTCACATTTCCATACTTTATGGCCACCCCGTATTTTGAAAGCGTGGCCAACAGCAATTACTAACAAGCCCTGGGTGACACTCTTTTCCCAGATGGCTGCAAGGTCCTGACTTTTCCCTTTTTCTTAAGATATCAGGAACCACTGTCATGATCCAGTCCCCAGTCAACCCACTCCTCCCTCTTCACTCCTACAACTTTCAACATGTACCTTTGTCAAGCCTCTTGTTACATACCTGCTTTTGCTTCAGTTCTCAGTGTATTGAGGGACTAGATCAGGTTTGATTCATTTTGCTGCTTTCCACTCTGAGTACCTAGGCCAGTTCCTAGCCTTGGCTAATGGACACACACCCATATCATCAGCTCTCTTACTAGCTCTTACAAAATTCCTCCCTGAAATGTAGTAAGGCACCATATGTCTGGGACATTCAGCCAAGCCAAACCAAACCAAACAATCTATATCACGTCAAAAATCTAAACAGAATCCAAGCAAGTAGGTGTTCACAGATATTTGTTAAGACCTTGGGCTTGAACATCCCCCACTTAAAACATGGAATGTGCTCTTGATGGGTTAATGGTATTCTTGCAGATACACTTTATCATTTTGTAGATAAATATTTATCATTTATACAGCGAGCTGATTTGTGTTTTCTCCCTTTGTTCTCTCAATATTTCCGTTATGGTGCCACATAATCACCAAGCTGGATCCATGCTGTCCTGAGATCAAAAACTACCCTTTTTATGACCTCCCCTCTCATTTATGTGAAGGAGGCTGGGCTGTAAGCACGGTATAAAAAAAATTCTTATATGCCATCTTGATTGCTAACATCTGTTCAAATTTCCATTCATAAATTTAAAATTCAGGCTTCTGCAGCCATCTGTTTTCTTGCAACAATCTGAAAAGAAGAAAAGCCCAAGGCAGATGTGCAGGTGGGAGAGAAGATTTCGCCTGGCTTGGCCAACTACGCCGAGTTTCAGCTTTGCTTTCTTTCACTGCCTCAGCAGAGGAAAGTGTGACTGTCATTCCTGCTGGGAGGCATTTCAGCCCCTGTGTCAGAGTCTCCTGTTGTACCAAGACAAGGGATTAGGAAATGAGCAAGGTGTTCTTTTTCTCCACATTTCTCTTTTTAGTTCATTAACTCATGTTAACCCCATATTCTGGACAACTTGTAAAAAAAAAAAAAAAAAAAAAAGAAGCATTTATTTATTTATTTGGGCCTCAAGATTTGTGAGATCTTAGTTACCTACCTAACCCGGAGAAGGCAATGGCACGCCACTCAAGTACTCTTGCCTGGAAAATCCCATGGACAGAGGAGCCTGGTGGGCTGCAGTCCATGGGGTTGCTAAGAGTCAGACACAACTGAGCAACTTCCCTTTCACTTTTCACTTTCATGCATTGGAGAAGGAAATGGCAACCCACTCCAGGGTTCTTGCCTGGAGAATCCCAGGGAAGGGGGAGACTGGCGAGCTGCCGTCTATGGGGTCGCACAGAGTTGGACACGACTGAAATGACTTAGCAGCAGCAGCAGCAGTTATCTAACCAGGGCTCAGTTGAACCCTCGCCCTTGGTGATGAAATCCCAGAGCTCCAGCCACTGGACCCCATCCCCTAAGAAAATGTTTTTTGTTCATTTTGTCATTGTTTTCTGGTGCCTTCTCTGTCACCCCTTGCCTCTCTTTCTTTTACACATCCACACAAACACTATGGGTGGCGTGCCCATTTTATGAACAAGAGGACAGATACTGAATTCCTACTGATCTGCTCTGATCAAGTCTGCCTGGCAGAAGGTGGAGAACTGGAACCCATTGCTTGCCGGGATCCTGGGCGATTTTGTATCTTGCTGGGCCACTGGGCCTCTCATGAGGAATTTCTCCGAGGATGACTTTGGCATGGTTAATGGATATGATCTGGCAGCTGTAGGACCCAGATGTCAAGCTAGGCAATGGCCCTTTCTGATTTTGCTCTTGGCATTGTTATCGATGTCTAGGGGACTGGGCTGCTTCTAATNAGGGATTAGGAAATGAGCAAGGTGTTCTTTTTCTCCACATTTCTCTTTTTAGTTCATTAACTCATGTTAACCCCATATTCTGGACAACTTGTAAAAAAAAAAAAAAAGAAGAAGAAGCATTTATTTATTTATTTGGGCCTCAAGATTTGTGAGATCTTAGTTACCTACCTAACCCGGAGAAGGCAATGGCACGCCACTCAAGTACTCTTGCCTGGAAAATCCCATGGACAGAGGAGCCTGGTGGGCTGCAGTCCATGGGGTTGCTAAGAGTCAGACACAACTGAGCAACTTCCCTTTCACTTTTCACTTTCATGCATTGGAGAAGGAAATGGCAACCCACTCCAGGGTTCTTGCCTGGAGAATCCCAGGGAAGGGGGAGACTGGCGAGCTGCCGTCTATGGGGTCGCACAGAGTTGGACACGACTGAAATGACTTAGCAGCAGCAGCAGCAGTTATCTAACCAGGGCTCAATTGAACCCTCGCCCTTGGTGATGAAATCCCAGAGCTCCAGCCACTGGACCCCATCCCCTAAGAAAATGTTTTTTGTTCATTTTGTCATTGTTTTCTGGTGCCTTCTCTGTCACCCCTTGCCTCTCTTTCTTTTACACATCCACACAAACACTATGGGTGGCGTGCCCATTTTATGAACAAGAGGACAGATACTGAATTCCTACTGATCTGCTCTGATCAAGTCTGCCTGGCAGAAGGTGGAGAACTGGAACCCATTGCTTGCCGGGATCCTGGGCGATTTTGTATCTTGCTGGGCCACTGGGCCTCTCATGAGGAATTTCTCCGAGGATGACTTTGGCATGGTTAATGGATATGATCTGGCAGCTGTAGGACCCAGATGTCAAGCTAGGCAATGGCCCTTTCTGATTTTGCTCTTGGCATTGTTATCGATGTCTAGGGGACTGGGCTGCTTCTAACGCCACTTGGCTTTATTCCATCAGTGCTGTTGCAGCAACTGTGAAATGCCTTTGAAAGCTGACATGACATTTTGGAGGCCTGCTGGGCTACAGTACTCTTTTAAATGCAACCTAGCCTGGGACTCACTTTTAGCTTTATCTAAATTTTTTTTTCTAGTTTATCTTGAGAAATAAGCAGTCAGCAAACCACATGCAAAGTCTATTTCATATTCTTCTGTGCCTCTCTGAAAACCTCAGCAGTATGAGCAAGGATCCACCCATCCCAAACCCTAGTTTAACAGTCCTGTACGTAAGCTGGTGGTTTGTGGGATCTTCTTGCTGGGCTCTATGTACTTATTTTCATTCTACTCTGACATTGCTTTTATATATAACTCATGACTGATCTCATTGTGTGACCTGGGATGAATCATTTAACCATTGTGACAACTTCTTGAAATAAGTGCCATGAGAGTAGACAGAAACTCGCCTCCCTTAGGCTTGCTGGTGGAGATGGTGGGGGAGATGTTTGCATGTGTGGGGAAGGGCCAGCCAGCATGACTGACACACACACAGATTCTCAACTTGCAAGTTACCCGTGATTCTGAACAGCTGTTGTCACCCCATCACAGGAGTCCTGGCCACTAATCTCACCCTCGACCCCTGCCGTCAGTGGAAGCCTCGAGCAGTTTCTGCCTCCCCCTTTGGTTCTCAGAATCCCTGCCATGTCCCTTTCTTCCACTCCCTGGACTCCTCAGGACTCAACAGTGAGACTCATCTAGAATCTCAAGCCAGAGGTTGCAAGCCTCAGTTTACAGCTTTGTGTCAGAGTAAAATGAGTCCAGAGCAGAAACAGCCAACGCCCAGCTTCAGGGCCTCTCTTCCTACATCTTTCTTCATGGAAGACATTATTAACGGATCCTGGTCTGCTAAGGACAACCTCAGAGCTCTTCTCTAGACAGCACTCACTGCTCTGTGCAGCAGCTAGCCACTGGTGAGAATTGAGTTGGGAGGTGAAACCTCTTCACCATCTTTTGCCCAGAGGGACACTGGTCTTGAGGCCACAGTTGTTATGAATCAGCCGTGTCATTAAATAAGTTTGAAATATTTAAAAAGATTGGCCTAGGACCAAACAATTTGCAGTACTGTTTTGGTGGGAAATATATTAGAACTTAAAATATCAGCTTGCAAGTGAACGTTTGGAAAGCAACTGGCACATACGTGTGCTTCCTTGGTGACTCCGTGGTAAAGAATCCACCTGCAGTGTTCAAGATGCAGGCTCCAATCCTTGGTCAGGAAGACCCCATGGAGAAGGAAATGGCAACCCACTCCAGTATTCGTGCCTGGGAAATCCAATGGACAGAGGAGCTCAGTGGGCTACAGTCCATGGGGTCACAGAGTTGGACACAATTTAGCGACTAATCCACCGCCACCACATAAATGCGCCAGCGCAACTCCTGCACTTTGGTTATGTGGTGGCAAGAGTGGCTGCCTGGGTTGAGGTCGAGAACTGGGACTCCCTGGTTCTAATCCTGTCCCCGCCTCTCACTGGCTGTGTGACTTTATTTATACAGCTTAACCTCTTTGGGGCTCAATTCTTTCAACTATAAAATGGGGAAGGTAATAGAATTACCCTTCTTATAGGATTATGATGATGATGAAAAATGTTTTATTTGGGACTTCCTTGGTGGTACAATGGATAAGAATCTGCCTACCAGTGCAAGGGACATACGTTCAATCCCTGGTCCGGGAAAATTCCACACGGGCAATGAAACCCACGCATCATAACTACTGAAGCCCAAGCGCCTAGAGCCTGTGCTCTGCAACAAGAGAAGCCGCCACAGTGAGAAACCCACACTGCAATCAGGAGAAAACCCACGTGCAGCAACAAAGATCCAGTGCAACCAAAAATAAATAAATCAACCATTTTTTTNAGAGCAGAAACAGCCAACGCCCAGCTTCAGGGCCTCTCTTCCTACATCTTTCTTCATGGAAGACATTATTAACGGATCCTGGTCTGCTAAGGACAACCTCAGAGCTCTTCTCTAGACAGCACTCACTGCTCTGTGCAGCAGCTAGCCACTGGTGAGAATTGAGTTGGGAGGTGAAACCTCTTCACCATCTTTTGCCCAGAGGGACACTGGTCTTGAGGCCACAGTTGTTATGAATCAGCCGTGTCATTAAATAAGTTTGAAATATTTAAAAAGATTGGCCTAGGACCAAACAATTTGCAGTACTGTTTTGGTGGGAAATATATTAGAACTTAAAATATCAGCTTGCAAGTGAACGTTTGGAAAGCAACTGGCACATACGTGTGCTTCCTTGGTGACTCCGTGGTAAAGAATCCACCTGCAGTGTTCAAGATGCAGGCTCCAATCCTTGGTCAGGAAGACCCCATGGAGAAGGAAATGGCAACCCACTCCAGTATTCGTGCCTGGGAAATCCAATGGACAGAGGAGCTCAGTGGGCTACAGTCCATGGGGTCACAGAGTTGGACACAATTTAGCGACTAATCCACCGCCACCACATAAATGCGCCAGCGCAACTCCTGCACTTTGGTTATGTGGTGGCAAGAGTGGCCGCCTGGGTTGAGGTCGAGAACTGGGACTGCCTGGTTCTAATCCTGTCCCCGCCTCTCACTGGCTGTGTGACTTTATTTATACAGCTTAACCTCTTTGGGGCTCAATTCTTTCAACTATAAAATGGGGAAGGTAATAGAATTACCCTTCTTATAGGATTATGATGATGATGAAAAATGTTTTATTTGGGACTTCCTTGGTGGTACAATGGATAAGAATCTGCCTACCAGTGCAAGGGACACACGTTCAATCCCTGGTCCGGGAAAATTCCACACGGGCAATGAAACCCACGCATCATAACTACTGAAGCCCAAGCGCCTAGAGCCTGTGCTCTGCAACAAGAGAAGCCGCCACAGTGAGAAACCCACACTGCAATCAGGAGAAAACCCACGTGCAGCAACAAAGATCCAGTGCAACCAAAAATAAATAAATCAACCATTTTTTTAAATGCGCTAAAAATGTATTATTTGTAAAATCCTTAGAATAGTGCCCGGCATACAGAAGGTGCAATAGAAGAGTCCATGAGTTAAAATAAACGCCACATCCCAATCTAAACTGGGAGACTCTGTTTTTTCTTTTTTGCCTAGGGATTGTCTGGCTATATTAGTCCATTTTAATACCATATAGAAGCATTTCAGTTACCTCACCTGTAAAACTGGAATTAATGCCCAGCTGCAGAAGGATATTGGGAGTACTAAATGAGTCAATACATTTGTAAAGTGTTAAATGGGCTTTTCAGGGGGCTCAGTGGTAAAGAATCCAAGGGCCAAATAGAAGACTCGGTTTCTCCCATAACCCGAGAACTTGGGTTTTGTTCTCTTTAGGAAACGAAAAATGAGATGATTGCAAATTTTGTAGTTGTATAAATGAGGCGCTATGTGTACCTATTAATAACTTACTTAGCACTCTGTTTTTGTTGTTTAGTTGCTAAGTAGTGCTCAGTCCTTTGCAACCCCACAGACTGTAGCCCCCCAGGCTCCTCTGTCTGTGGGATTTCCCAGACAAGAAGAGTACTGGAGTGAGTTGCCACTTCCTTCTCCAGGGGATCTTCCTGACCCAGGGATCTAACCTGACTCTCCTGCTTGGCAGGTGGATTCTTTACCACTGAGCCAACTGAGAAGCCCATTTAACACTTTGCAAATGTATTAATTCATTCAGCACACTCAACATCCTTCTGCAGCCAGGCATTAGTTCCAATTTTACAAGTGATTTAAGCGAAATGCTTCTAAATAGTGTTAAAATGGACTGATACAGCCAGATACACCCTTAAGCACCTCTCAGACACATGGAACAGAGGTGATCACCCCATTCCAGAGACAAGCAGATGCTTCGAGGACTTTGCCCAACATCTTCTGTAACATCAATACATCCCAGCTGATAAAAATGTGAGTTATTCAGGGTTGTGTACACTGATCCATTGATTCTTTCCAGCTAATTCTTTTATTTAAATTTACTTTAAAAATATCTTGGGGGTCTGGTGGTTAGGACTCTGGGCTTGCAATGCAGGGGGCCCAGGTTCAATCCCCGATCAGGAAAGTAAGATCCCACATGCCGCACAGCGTGGCCAANAGAGTGAAAAAGTTGGCTTAAAACTCAACATTCAGAAAACTAAGATCATGGCATCTGGTTCCATCACTTCATGGCAAATTGACGGGGAAATAATGGAAACAGTGAGAGGCTTTATTTTGGGGGCTCCAAAATCACTGCAAATGGTGACTGCAGCCATGAAATTAAAAGATGCTTCTTCCTTGGAAGAAAAGCTATGACCAACCTAGACAGTATATAAAAAAGCAGAGACATTACTTTACCAACAAAGGTCCATCTAGTTAAAGCTATATTTTTTCCAGTCATCATGTATGGATGTGAGAGTTGGACTATAAAGCAAGCTGAGTGCCAAAGAATTGATGCTTTTGATTTGTGGTGTTGGAGAAGACTCTTGAGAGTCCCTTGGACTGCAAGGAGATCAAACCAGTCAATCTTTAAGGAAATTAGCCCTGAATATTCATTGGAAGGACTGATACTGAGGGTGAAGCTCTAGTACTTCAGCCACCTGATGTGAAGAACTGACTTGTTGGAAAAGACCCTGATGCTGGGAAAGATTGAAGGTGGGAGGAGAAGGGGACAACAGATGATGAGATGGTTGGATGGAATCACCAACTCAATGAACATCAGTTTGAGTAAACTCCAGGAGTTGGTGATGGACAGAGAAGCCTGGTGTGCTGCAGTCCATGGGGTCACAAAGAGTTGGACGTGACTGAGTGACTGAACTGAACTGAAACATGTAGTCCTTGGGTCTTCTGAAAAGTATAATTTCAGACAGTCCTCTGAACTATCTTAATGTGATATAAATAAATGGAATTCAATCTTCTAGGTACTAGATACTATGGTAAAAAATGACAACAAAACAAAACCAAACCCGTGTGCTTCATTGCTTGGTGGTGTCTGACTCTTCATGACCCCAGGGACTGTAGCCTGCTAGGCTCCTCTGTCCATGGGATTCTCCAGGCAAGAATACGGGAGTGAGTTGCCAGGCCCTCCTCCAGGAGATCCTCCCAACCCAGGGATCATTCGAACCCCGGTCTCCTGCACTGGATTCTTTACCATCTCAGCCACCAGGGAAGTCCTTGTAAAAAAATATACATACTTATTTGTTCTTAGCCAATGAGTCACAGTTCCTGCTCTCATGAAACTTACTCTCTAGTGAATAATAGTGAAATGTGGCAGAGACTGATAACTGTTTCCCTGTTTATTCCATCCTTCTTCATATTAGTAACAGAATCCCCAGAAGTCTTAGCTGTGCTTATGGTAGGCAAGGGAGAAACTACTTTCCCTAGCACCTGGGTAACTAAATGAGGCTATGAAATTATATTTGGGGTAATTAGATGTGAGCAGAAGTGTGCAACTCGCAAGTCAGTTGATTGAAGAATCTCCTTCCTCTCACGTCTATTGTCTCCCTTCTCATGGAGGGAAATGTGCAGATATGGTGCTAGGGTCTACCTTCAACCCTGGGTAAGAACCACACTCAAGCAGCCTATCTCAAAATCAGATCCTTGAAAGAGAAATAAATCTTAGAGAAAATGACTTAAGTAACTCTGATTTCCATTATTCCAAGGATGGTACAAAGCTATACTATTGTAGATACATAAGATAAAAGTTAAGTCATTACCACCATGGACGCTTTATAGCATTGAACCTTAATTCTCTTGATTGAGAAGGGCTGCTTGAGGATGTTGAAGAAAAAATTAAAACAACTCTGCATTCTTGGATGTCCACATGGACCTTAGCCTCCAAACCATTTTGACCGCGTGCTCATTTTGAACAATATGAGAAAGAACTGAATATCATTATTATTTGAGTTTCTATGTTTTGTGCTGTCTCATATTCAGCAGCTTAGCCTTTTGCCTATCGAATCTATGCCAACAGGAGAATGAGCATTGCCATGGGACTCAAGAGAGCTGGGTTCAAAGAGGTTTTTGATGTTGGGCCAGTTGGTCTCAATCTGAGAAGATAAATAAGAATAGCTTGGGGGTTGTCTTTGTCACAGTGCTTTGGCCAAGGGAGCCCATCTGGACAGAACAGTGGTTACACACTCAAGGAGAACGTCTGTAAACCAATGCCAGGAGGTGCTTTTCCCACTTGCCTCCTGCCCTGCTTTGTCCTAGATCCTTATGGGGCAAATATCCCTCTTATTTATGAACCAAAAATTCAAACTGCCAAGGAGTAAAGTGAACATGTAAAAGAGCTGTCAGACTAAACATATATCATTCAGCTGACTTTCTTTGGAAGACACATCTCTCCTCAAAGATAGAAAGTTGTTGTTGCCAGCAGAGAGGGTGTTAGTGGCCATCTTAGGGGAATGCTGTATTCTGGGTTCTACTCAATTTTTGTTTCTCTCCAATATGTTGACTTGGCAGCACCAAAGCCAAACCACTGATCTCCCTTCTCATACTTATCAATAGCCATGGCACATTGTAGATAGCTAGCATTGGTGCCCAAAACGGAAAGCCCATGGAGAACATCACATGCAAGTCTTGTGATAACAAGGTCGGGGAAGATATCAATATATATTTTATGGACGAGAAAGCTGATGTCTAAAGAATTTTAAATAACTTTAAAAAGGCCACAAAGATATTAAGTGATTGGCTCCACAAGTGAAGTTCTTTCTATAGACTACTTTCCATGTAGTCTCTAAATATTGAGTAAAAATGTCCTCTGTGGTAGATTGAACTGTTTTTTAAAATACTTTGAGACTATGCCAATATCATACTTTTTAATTTAGTTTATTTACTTGGCTGTGCTAGGTGTTAGCTGTGGCATGTGGGAGTCCAGTTTCCTGACCAGGAATCGAACCTGGACTCCCAGCATTGGGAGCATGGAGTCTTAGCCTCTGGACCAGCAGAGAAGTCCGCTGGATTGAACTATTGACCCCAGTTTTCCCTTCTCCTTGTATCTACATTCTTTACAAGTGATTGTTTCTCTCACTAGAGGCACAGGGTACTGCCCTGCCTCTTTACTTTGGACTCAGCTGTACGACTTGCTCTGGCTAATGGAATGTGGGTGGACATCACTACGCCCCTGTTCAGAGCCTTGGCCTTCAGAGACATCACAGTTTCTCCCTTCCCTCTGGGACTTCTGTCATTGCCATGGAAAGAAGATGCCCTGGATGGTCAGCTGCACCAAGGAGGATAAGAAGCCCCCATAGGCAGTGCTTCCCCAGGGCCCAGAATTAACACACCTGGATCAGATGTGGAGGCCAACCTACAGCAAGGGACTGAGCCCGGCAGACTTGCAGAGCTGAGCAGCCAGCTGAGCCCAGCCTAGAATGGGCCTGGCCAGCCTGAAGACATGAGCAAAAATAAATGAGTTGTTTTAAACACTGAGATGATTTGTTATACATCAATAGCTGGCTGAGACCATCTCTTAGAACACTTTTTATCCACTGTAGAAATTTTTGCACTGTCCTGAAATTGGGATGAGAGAGGTAATTATTCTGCTTGTAAAAGTTCCCTGTAGTTCTAGGATAAAGTCCACACTCTAACTGATCTCCAAACAGTCTTGGTTCTTACCCTTGCCTGACTGTCCACTTTATCACCTCTACACCCTCGCCATGCTGGGTCCCCACACTGATCATTACGTTTTACACCTTCATGTCTTTTGTGTATTCAGCAGCCTCTCCCTGGGATGTCCTGACTCCTCTGCCTAATTAATTCCAATCATTTTTTCAAGATGAAGCAAAACATCACCTAATTCAGGAAGCTTTCTTGGCCTTCCGGTATGATTTAGACGCCTCCTTAGGTATGTTCACCTTTAATACAGCCCTTGTCACACCGTCTCGAAACCATCTTTTCACATGCTTGCCTCTTCCACCTGCCTCTAATCTCCTTGAGAGTAGAGACAGCGTTTCATTTGTCTTTGATTCTTGGAATCCATCACAATACTAGGCTGAGGACAACCCCCACAGGGAATGAATACTAAGAAAAAACATAANTGCCTCCTTAGGTATGTTCACCTTTAATCCAGCCCTTGTCACACCGTCTCGAAACCATCTTTTCACATGCTTGCCTCTTCCACCTGCCTCCAATCTCCTTGAGAGTAGAGACAGCGTTTCATTTGTCTTTGATTCTTGGAATCCATCACAATACTAGGCTGAGGACACTAAGAAAAAACATAAATATCAAGCAATCACTTAAAACATTCCCAAACTAAGTAATCTTTCTGTATTTAAGAGGAGGCACCTTTTCCTCAATAGGAGAAGGATTTTAACTGTACATGATCCCCCCAGGCCCCATACCAAGTACTTAACGGCTGCCACTATGTTTTAAAAAAAAATTTAATTGTCAGGAAATGCACATAACACAAAATTTGCCACCTTAACCACTTGTAGGTGTACGGTTCAATAGCACTAAATACATTCACATTGTTTTGCTACCATCATCGTTTATCTACAGAACTCTCTTTCTCTTGCAAATCTGAAATTCTGTACCCCGTAAACAATAACACCTCATTCTCCCTTAACTCCAACTCCAGTCCCTAGCAACTACCATCTACTTTCTGTCTCTACGAGTTGGACTACTACAGATACTTCTTATAAGTGGAATTATCCGTCATTATCCTTTTATGACTAGTTTATTCAGCATAATGTCCTTAAAGTTTATCCTTAAAGCATACATCAAATTTTCCTCATTTCTAAGCCTGAATAATATTTCACATTTAGCTTTTTTTGGCTAATAGTTTAGAAAATCCTAATCTACCATTATGTTTTAAAGGTAAAGTGACATCTCATGAACAATGAGACCNTAGGATAAAGTCCACACTCTAACTGATCTCCAAACAGTCTTGGTTCTTACCCTTGCCTGACTGTCCACTTTATCACCTCTACACCCTCGCCATGCTGGGTCCCCACACTGATCATTACGTTTTACACCTTCATGTCTTTTGTGTATTCAGCAGCCTCTCCCTGGGATGTCCTGACTCCTCTGCCTAATTAATTCCAATCATTTTTTCAAGATGAAGCAAAACATCACCTAATTCAGGAAGCTTTCTTGGCCTTCCGGTATGATTTAGACGCCTCCTTAGGTATGTTCACCTTTAATACAGCCCTTGTCACACCGTCTCGAAACCATCTTTTCACATGCTTGCCTCTTCCACCTGCCTCTAATCTCCTTGAGAGTAGAGACAGCGTTTCATTTGTCTTTGATTCTTGGAATCCATCACAATACTAGGCTGAGGACAACCCCCACAGGGAATGAATACTAAGAAAAAACATAAATATCAAGCAATCACTTAAAACATTCTCAAACTAAGTAATCTTTCTGTATTTAAGAGGAGGCACCTTTTCCTCAATAGGAGAAGGATTTTAACTGTACATGATCCCCCCAGGCCCCATACCAAGTACTTAACGGCTGCCACTATGTTTTAAAAAAAAATTTAATTGTCAGGAAATGCACATAACACAAAATTTGCCACCTTAACCACTTGTAGGTGTACGGTTCAATAGCACTAAATACATTCACATTGTTTTGCTACCATCATCGTTTATCTACAGAACTCTCTTTCTCTTGCAAATCTGAAATTCTGTACCCCGTAAACAATAACACCTCATTCTCCCTTAACTCCAACTCCAGTCCCTAGCAACTACCATCTACTTTCTGTCTCTACGAGTTGGACTACTACAGATACTTCTTATAAGTGGAATTATCCGTCATTGTCCTTTTATGACTAGTTTATTCAGCATAATGTCCTTAAAGTTTATCCTTAAAGCATACATCAAATTTTCCTCATTTCTAAGCCTGAATAATATTTCACATTTAGCTTTTTTTGGCTAATAGTTTAGAAAATCCTAATCTACCATTATGTTTTAAAGGTAAAGTGACATCTCATGAACAATGAGACTAAGAAAAAAAAAACCAATTGGATTTGGTCCTGCAATTTTGGGAAAACTAAACTGTTAATCAGATAATTGCAGAATAGCACATTCAAAATAAATATCAAGCAATTCCTTTGAAATTCTGGTGTTGGAAAACAGGGCTACCACCTGGTATATTCTATATTTATCTGGTTTTGGGGAGTGCAATTTGACTGTAGTTCACTATAATTAAGAACAGTATTATAATGGAGTTTAGCTCAACTCATATATTGGCTTTGACTTATGTGATACATGTTATCATTTGAATTTGTTATGTGAGCCAAAAGCTTTATTTCAAACATGGTTTCTACCATAGTGCTGTTCTCTGCTGGGAATGGAGGAATGGTTTTGAAGTATAACCCATTCTCTTATATTTAATTTCTTTCTTTTTCTGGCTTTGCCACACGGTATGCAGGATATTAGTTCTTGACTAGGGCTCGAACCTGTGCCTCCTGCAGGGGAAGCATGGAGTCTTAACCACTGGAGTGCCAGGGAAGTGCCTATACTTAATTTTCCCTCTTGGTTCTTACATGGCTCTGCAAGTCAATTTACTTTACCATTATGGTTATCCTAGCCAGCTCAGTCTTAACTATTACAAGGACTTACAACATGAATATTTATTGAGTGCCTACTATATGTCAGACAATGTTCTCGATGCTGGAAATACAGTAGGTAAAAAGGAAAACTATCTGCCCTTGAGGAATTTTCAGACATCATATAATAAACATGCTAAATAAATACTGTTACATAGTATGTTGGAAAATATCATGCATGTGGAAAAATAGCAGAGCAGGTTAAGGGTGGTTGGGGTTGGTTACAGTACTAAATAGGTGAAAGTGAAGTGAAAGTCAGCTCAGTCGTGTCAGACTCTTTGCTACCCCATGGGCTATAGAGTCCATGGNCCAGAAACTGAGAGGTCATCTTTCCTGATATGCTGAATTAATCTTATTTGTCATGCCTCACATTTCATGGCTTCCTCTTGTTCATTTTAAGATTATGTGTTGAGACTTTTACCTGTATGCATATAAAAAATAATAAAGAGATAAAAGGGGAAAAAATTTTTTTTCCCAATGCTTGACTCACCATCAAAATTCTTATTTATTTGGCCTGGTGTGGGGCATGCAGGTGCTATTTTTTGTTGTTCATTTTCTTTTCTTTTCTATTCTTTATTTTTAAGTCATCTAGATGATTCTGCTGCTGCTGCTAAGCTGCTTCAGTTGTGTCTGACTCTGTGAGACCCCATGGACTGCAGCCTACCAGGCTCCTCCCTCCATGGGATTTTCCAGGCAAGAGTGCTGGAGCGGGGTGCCATTGCCTTCTCCCTAGATGATTCTAATATGCAAGAAAATGGAGAACCCCTGATATACTTGATGGCCTGACCTTGACCTTGATCTCTGTTTACTGGATGATCCTTGTTATGAGCTGAATTGTATCCCATATAATTAATTACATGCTGAGATTTCTCTAGTAGTTCAGTGGCAAAGAATCTGCCTGCCAATGCAGGGGACACTGGTTTGATCCTTGGTCTTGCAAGATTCCACACTCCACTGGGCAACTAAGCCTGTGGACCACAACTACTGAAGTCCACACACCCTAGACACCATGCTCTGCAACAAGAGAAGCCACCGCGATGAGAAGCCTGTCTACAACAACTAGAGGATAGCCCCTGCTCAGTGCAACAAGAGAAAGCCTGCATGCAGCAATGAAGATGCAGGACAGTCAAAAATAAATAAATAATTTTTAAAAGTTCACATGCAGAACTTTTAATCCCCAGTACCTCAGAATGTGACCATATTTGGACATAAGATCTTCACAGAAAAAATGTCAAGTTAAAATAAGGTCATTAGGGTGGACAATAACCCAACATGGCTGGGGTCTTTAAGAAAAGGAGGACTAGGAGACAGACACATGTACAGGGAAAACTCCATGTGAACATGAAGATGGCCATTTATAAGCCAAGGAGAGGGGCCTAGAGAGGCATTAGAGATCTTTCCCCAGTGCCTTTGAAGGGAACATGGCCTTGCCAACAATTTGATTTCAGATGATAACTTCCACAACTGTGAGACAGTAAATTTCTGTTTTTTAGGCCATCCTGTTTTTGGCACTTTGTCATGGCTGCCTCAGGCTATTAATAACCCTTTAGACCTCATTGCAGTTGCCCTGATTTTGTAGCATAACTAGAGTGACCAACTCTAGAACAAGTTGCTCAGGATTTTCCCAGAGTNATTTCTGTTTTTTAGGCCATCCTGTTTTTGGCACTTTGTCATGGCTGCCTCAGGCTATTAATAACCCTTTAGACCTCATTGCAGTTGCCCTGATTTTGTAGCATAACTAGAGTGACCAACTCTAGAACAAGTTGCTCAGGATTTTCCCAGAGTTAGCACCAAAATTCTGCAAAATGGTTGAATACGTGGACTTCAGAAACAGACAATCTGTATTTAATATCCATATCTGTTCATTCTTGGCTGCATTGTCATAAGCTTTCGCATCTACAGCTGCACAAAGACCTGCCTAATAGTAATGTCGTTGCAGATAACACATACTAATACATGTAGAACATTTTCCAGCNAAATATGGATTGCTTCCACTTCTTGGCTCTTGTGAACAATGCTGCTATGACCATGGGTGAGCAAATATCTCTTTGAGACTCTACTTTCAGTGCTTTTGGATATATACCCAGAAGTAGGATACCTGAAACCTATGATAATCCTATTGTTACAGTTTTGAGGATTTTTCTTTTTTTAATTTAATTTTTTGCCACTTAAAAAATTTTTAATGGAAGGATAATTGCTTTACAATTTTGTGGTTTTCTGTCAAACATTGATAAGAATCAGCCATAGGTACACCCATGNCCTACTTTCAGTGCTTTTGGATATATACCCAGAAGTAGGATACCTGAAACCTATGATAATCCTATTTTTACAGTTTTGAGGATTTTTCTTTTTTTAATTTAATTTTTTGCCACTTAAAAAATTTTTAATTGAAGGATAATTGCTTTACAATTTTGTGGTTTTCTGTCAAACATTGATAAGAATCAGCCATAGGTACACCCATGTCCCCTCTCTCCTATCTCCCTCCCCATCCCACCCTTCTAGATTATCACAGAGCCCTTCTGTAGTGACTGCACCATTTTACATTCCAACCAACAGGGTGCTACTGTTCCAGTTTCTTCATAACCTTGCCAACACTTGTTATTTTCTGTTTTTGGTTTTGTTGCTGGCTGCACTTTGTGGCGTTTGGGATCTTAGTTCTCTAAGGGATCGAATCCATGACCCTGCAGTGGGAGCTTGGAGTTTTAACCACTGAACTTCCATTGAAGTTCCTGTTTTTTTTTTTTTAACAGTAGCCATCCTAATGGGTATGAGGTGGTATCTCGTTGTGGTTTTGATTTGTATTTCTCTAATGATTGGTGAGCATCTTTTTATATGCTTATTGAGTATTGTATGTCATCTTTGAAGAACTGTCTATTTAAGTTCTTTGCCCATTTTTAATTCAGCTATCTGGGTTTATTTTGTTGTTGAGCTATAGGAGTTCTTTAGATATTTTGAGTATGAGCCTCTTATCAGATATATGATTTGCAAGTATTTTCTCCTGTTTTTAGGGGGAAATTTTCACTCTGTTGATTGTGTCCTTCAAAGCACTGAAGTTTTAAATTTTGGTGAAGTCCATTGAACACGTTTTTACTGTTGTTGCCTGTTGCTTTTGGTGTCATATTCAAGAAATCATTGCCAAACCCAAGGTCATGGAATTTCTTTCCAAGGTCTTCTTCTAAGAGTTTCATAGTTTTAGGTCTTATGTTTTAGGTATTCAATCCATTTTGAGATAATTTTTGTATATGGTATAAGGTAAGAGTGGAATTTTTATTAATTTGCATGTGGATGTTCAGGTTCCCAGAACCATTTTTTGAAGAGACTATCCTTTCTTTATTGAGTAGTCTTGGCATCCACGGCAAAGAACATTTGGCCGTATACATGAGGATTTATTTCTGGGCTCTCTGTTCTAAGCCATTGGTCTATATGTCTGTGTCCATGCCATCAAACATAAAGGAGTCAGATAGAAAAGAATATAAATTGTATGACTCCATTTATATAAAATTCCAAAAGGATTTAATCTATGGTGTTAGAAGTAAGGGGGTATCCTTGTGGATGGGTAACAACTGTAAGGGGCATGAAGGGGTTTTGGTGGTACTGGTAATATTATTTATTGATCTTCCTGTTGATTTATATAGGTATGTTCACATGAAAAGTCACTGAGTTATATACAGGTATTTAGCATTCATAACTATCAGACTCTTTATACTATTTAGTATAATCTTAATTTAAAGTGGCTGCCTAGAAACAGAGAAATATGATCAAAATCCATTGATTCTATACTGCTTTTAATTATAATGACACTCATTTTCCCCCACTGGATTTACAGTAGACAAGTTAAAGAAATAGATATAAGTTTCAGCCTTTCATATTCAGGGAGACCTCTTTTTCGCATACCTGGGAGAGTAGTTAGAAGTGAGTGATGAAAGGGAATAAGTAATGCTTCTTATTGCATTCTTTGAAGAATCAACATAACATTGGCTTTTGTCAGCTGACAGATAACATTCGATTATAACACCTTCTCTAATTGCAATATTCTGATGATGCCAACTTTGACAAAAAACACCTTTTTTTTTTTTCATAATGCCAAGTTGATCAGGACCCACCAAAATAAGGACCCACAGTTATTCCTGCAAACCCACGTCAAGGGAAAAAGAAGGTGTAGACCTCTCTTCAGTAGTATGCATATTAGAACTTCCCAATCTGTGTGCCTTGGTACACTTTGTGTTGGGAATGAATTACATGTGTATGGAGGCCGGATTCTACTTAACCTTCAAGAGTGGTTAAGCCAGGCCTGAAGAGGAAGAAATTACTGGGTTGGTCATTCCTACAATGAGATACCTCGTTCTTCAAATCCATTGTATATATAGATATTTTCCCTGTATGCAGTAATGTACAAAGGGTTGGAAAGTCAGTAATGAGAAAAATAATGAGACTCCTAGCACAGTGAGGCAATGGCAACCCACTCCAGTACTCTTGCCTGGAAAAGCCTATGGACGTGGATTTTGAGCCTACATGGCTCCCATGGGGGAGCCTGGTAGGTTACAGTCCCTGGGGTTGTGAAGAGTCGGACACGACTGAGCAACTTCACTTTCAGTTTTCACGTTCATGCATTGGAGAAGTAAATGGCAACCCATTCCCGTATTCTTGCCTGGAGAATCCCAGGGATGGAGGAACCTGGTGGGCTGCCTTCTATGGGATCGCACAGAGTTGGACACTACTGACATGACTTAGCAGCAGCAGCAGCAGCAGCACAGTAAAGAGTTCCACTTATAAACAGAGAATTATTTCTAAATTCTGATGGTAGCTGAGCTTTCTGGATGGGCCAGAGGAGTCTCTAGGGAAGAAAAACAAGGTATAGTGGTTTCCAGGGAAAGCTCTAGAGTTCAAGTACTTGTCTTTGAATAATGGCTCTATCATTAACCAATTGCTTTGAAAAGTACTTGAAAAACAAAATGACACTGCCCTGTGCCTCATTTTCCTCATCTATGATTCATAGAAACCTACTTCAGAGAGTCATATCAAAATTAAATTCCATTAGCTCAGTGCTCAGCATATAGTAAGTGATTAAGAAATATTAGCTATTGCTAACACTGACTACCACTGTGTACCATTTATTGAGTACCAGGCTTGAATGCCAGACTTGCAAGGAATTTTTATAAAGTTTATTCAATCTAATCCTCAAAGTAGGTTTGTTATTTCCTATTTTATAGATAAGAAAATTAATGCAGAAAGAGGCTAACGACTTGTCCATGGCTAACAGTTAACAAATGGCAGAGCCAGATTTTAACTTCTAGGTCACGTAAACGCATGGTCTTTCAATGTTTTTGCTAATATACTCTATGCGACATTAAAAAATATTACTTATATAATTTTCATTATAATTATAATAGTTACAAAGAATACAATTTCCAGCATTGTGAATACTGACATGTCAAAATAAAACTGTTATATCACTCTTCATATCCAATGGCATTTAAATTTCATAGTGATTGGCTACTCACCATAGTCCATGTAAAAATACTTGAAAAAACTTATAATAGTTATAAANTAATAGTTACAAAGAATACAATTTCCAGCATTGTGAATACTGACATTTCAAAATAAAACTGTTATATCACTCTTCATATCCAATGGCATTTAAATTTCACAGTGATTGGCTACTCACCATAGTCCATTTAAAAATACTTGAAAAAACTTATAATAGTTATAAATTGTACATAGTTTCTTTCCTTCCATGAACTTATTTTTCCATCTCAATGCCCTTATTCCAGGATTTTATCCCCTAGTTTTTATGATTCAAAGTATTTTTTGGCTTCTCTGTCATAATTCTTTACATTAATAAATACACATAAATTTCCTGTGACCATAAGGTCTTGTGTTGAAATTTTTTTCTAAATTGAATTATCATTATATTTACCAGTAGTTCAAAATTCATTAAAACATATTATGAATTCACTATTTATTGAATATGGGCTTCCCTGATGGCTCAGTTGGTAAAGAATATGCCTGCAATCCAGGTGGCCCTGGTTCAATGCTTTGATTGGAAAGATCCACTGGAGAAGGGATAGGCTACCTGCTCCAGTATTCTTGTGCTTCCCTTGTGACTCAGCTGGTAAAGAATCCGCCTGCAGTGTGGGAGACCTGCGTTCGATCCCTGGGTTGGGAAGATCCCTGGGTTGGGAAGATCCCCTGGAGAAGGGAGTCTATCCACTCCAGCATGTTGGCCTGGAGAATTCCATGAACTGTATAGTCCATGGGGTTGCAAAGAGTCGGACATCACTGAGCAACTTTCACTTCACAACTATTGAATGTAAAATACTAGAATGAGGTAGATGGGGGTCATGTAGACCTGTAGAACTCTGATTGAGGACATTATCAAAATGTCCCTTAGCTTGCTCAGGGACATCTCTTCCCTCAGGATAATGCATTTGTAGGGAGATGAGGGATATGTGAGAGGAATTCTTTCTTGAGCTTCTGGATCTTAAGCCTCTTCATGCCTGTCTGCCTCTTGGAAAGTCCTTCATCACTGAGATGACTACATATTCCAGTTTATGCCTGTTATTCTGGCGTAAGTATTAACAGAAACCCTGTCACTCTCTTAAGTATCTCCGTTTGGAGGATAATATTGATCGCCCCATCAAGTACCCCTTGTGGTTCCCCAAGTGAATATTACTCAGATCTGAAGACCATTCCTATAAACCAAGGTACCTGACTCTCTTTTCTCCTGTTAAATTGTAAAAATATTCATTGTACACTTATGTTCCATGTATTATATTTGTCACTCTGACATATCTTGTCATCAGTATATACCCCATTTTTCTACCCCTCTTTTTTTTAACAGATAAGAAAACTGCAAGCCCAGAGAGCTTAAACGACCTGTCACAGGTAGTAAGTGACTAAACCAGAACTCATGCCTTGCTCCCTGTTTCTAAACCTGTGCTTATAATCAGGTGTAATCTATGGATCTCCAGCCTTGTGCTGATTCCCATCCCTCAGGCATGGGGGTCCCACCTTGTTGAAACTTGGGTTGTAGTTTTGGTCTGCCAAACTGCCCTTTTGTCCAAATCTCCACATCAAACACTTCCTATCAGGCTCCCTTTTACAGTTCGCAGCACTTTCTCTTCATCCCTTTCCTGGTTCTGTTCACCAGCATCTCTTCTCTAGGTGACCACACAGTGTCCAATCCATTTAGCAAAGGAATACAGAGCAATCTCTCCAAATGTTAGCATTCTGCTCACCTTCCCAAGCCAATGTGGTGCTTCCCATAAAGATGAAGTCTGAAACTCTTAAGATTTACTAGGCCTTTCTTCTCAAATGTACATCAGCCCTACTGAACTTTCTCCTTTTTCCTCTCCAACCTCACCCACTTTGCCTGTATTTGTTCCACACATATACCCATCTCCCAAACCCACCTTCTCTTAATACTTGGGGCTTCCCTGGTGGCTTAGATGGTAAATAATCTGCCTGCAATGCAGGAGACCTGAGTTCAATCTCTTGGTGGGGAAGATCCCCTGGAGAAGGGAATGGCAACCCACTCCAGTATTCTTGCCTGGGAAATCCCATGGACAGAGGAGCCTGGTGGGCTATAGTTCATGGGGTCACAGAGAGTCAGACCTGACTGAGCAACTAGCATTCATGCTTGAGATCTTAGTTAGATCTCCAGGCAGCCTGGTTGGAGTTTGTGAGCCCCTCTCTGTCCCACTAACTTGGTGTCCTTCCAGTGGTGGTGTGTTGGAGCCAACTGGAACAGTCTCTCAAAGCCGATTATTCACATCATTTCCCAAGTTCAGCATTGCATGACATCAGGTTGGCATCTTGAAACTGGTGACAGCAGAAGTGGTGCAAATCAGGGTCTTTTTTTTTTTCAACTGATTAGTCAACATTTATCAGAACAACACTGTGCCCCTCCTGTATTTTCATAATGCTTAGAACACCATTTACTTTATTCATTCAGTGATTGTTTACCTACTTCCTACTACATGTCAGATACTGTTCTTATTGATGAGGCTATAAAGGTGGGCAAATAAGATAATCCTTACCATCATGGAGCTGACAATGCTGAAAGGGGGAGATTGACCTTAGTCAGATATCCACATAAATTAAATTAAAAATAATAATTATGTTAAGACCGAAAAATTCTTTAAAAATTTACAATAGGTGGGGCTTCCCTGGTGGTCCAGTGGTTAAGAATCCGCCTCCCAATGCAGGGGACACGGGAACTAAGATCCCACATGCCCTGGGGCAACTAAGCCTGCATGTGACCAGAGAGTCCATGTGTCACAACAGGAGAGAAGCCTGTGCACTGCAATGAAGGCCTGGCACAGTTCAGTTCAGTCGCTCAGTCGTGTCCGACTCTTTGCGACCCCATGAATCGCAGCACGCCAGGCCTTCCTGTTCATCACCATCTCCCAGAGTTCACTCAGACTCACGTCCATCGAGTCAGTGATGCCATTCAGCCATTTCATCCTCAGTCATCCC
>SJYW01045364.1:270494-297626 GCA_006410735.1 Raphicerus campestris
GAGGTAAATGGACATTGCAAATTTTGTACTTTTTAAAGTTTCCAGGGAGCTTGTGTTTTTGTGGTTGCTGTTAAACAGGAGACCTGAATTGCTCCGTGTCTCACAAATATAACTGTTTGTATTTGATAAGAGTGTGGTTATGCAAAGGAATTCAAATTTATCAAAACAGAAAACGTTGAAAATACGTGAGCACACATTGTGTGACCAGTGATGCGAGTGGCTCGTTGATACAAAAAGCTACGCCAGATAATCAGGTGAATCTCCTTTCTCCAGCACCCTCGTATAATTAACGCATCAACCAAAGAGGCAGGACTCTGCCGGATCTCTCCCAGCTGGGGCCTTCTCGTCCATCTTCATCACCGTCGGCTCTCCTACAGCCCTGCGGGGTAGGATGGGACAATAACGCTCTAATCACCCGGTAGCCCTGGGAGGCGTTGGACAGCTCACCTATCCCGGGGTTTCCAGACTCTGCCCTCATCCAGGTGCTGAGACGGCCAAAACTTGAACATTGTCCTTTCAGCTCCTCAACCCGTTTCTTCGCTACCTGCCCGGCCACTCCCGCAAGCATATTGCACCTCGGCTGAGCCCTCTGGCCCCCTGAAGTCACATCTCAGGTAGGCCCCGTGGTCTCTCGAGCTCTTGAAGCCCCCTCGAGGCTCTGAGGTTTGTGCTCCTGAAACCCCCTCGTGGCTCTGAGGTTCAAGGCCGCGGGCACCCGCGAGGCCTGAGAGCCACGTTCTGGAGGAAGGACTCCAAATAGACGCAAGACTGCGGGGGCCCAGGACACTGTGGAGCCAGCTCCAGAAGGTGAGTGAGAGCCGGGGCCCGCGGCCCCCAGCTCGCCTGAGTCGCCCCGAGGCCGCGGCGGGCGTCGTGGAGGCGGCGCTTGGCCCCCCGCCCGCCCGCGGGCGCCCGGAGCCCCCGGCCGCCGCGCCCCGCCTTCTCGCCGCAGAAACCCCGGCAGCTGCCAGGACCCGGTGGGGGGCCGCGTCGCGGGTGTGGCCGCCGCCGCTTGAAGGCTGGGCGCTGAACCTGGCCCTGAGCACGGCCACCCCCGCCGCCGCCGCCATAGCTCCAGCGGCCGACCAGGTGCGTGCGCCGCCCGCCCGCCCCCGTCAGCCAACGGCTGAGCTGGCTCCTCCGGGCAGGCGAGCCGAGGCGGGTGGCCGACCCCAGAGTGAGGGGAACTTCCCGAGTAGCTCCTTCGTGGGAGCGACTGACATACGGGGTGGGGAAACCGCCGGGAGACTGGTCTGGCCTGTGGCTTCCGCAGCAAAGGCCCAGAAATGAGGAAAGCGCATGAGGGCGCCGGGATGGAGGAGGATGCTGGGCGCAGAGGGCAGAAGCCAGGCATCATGGCTCCTTTGCCCTCTCGTCCTGGGACGCGGGAGGGGGTGCTCCGGCCCCACGCTGCCAAGATGCTTCCCTCGCCCGCATCTGGAAGTAATTCTTAGTTCCCCTGTATCGGGAGCTCCTTTGTGGTTCTTTTCACCTTTTATCTTGTACTTTCATTTTTGGTGTTCAATTCTAGGCTCCACGCCGGCCCTTAAGTTCCAAGGGGCAGAGCCCCTGCTGGACTTGTCAGGGCCTCAGTGTGGTTCAGACGGTAAAGCGTCTGCCTGCAAGGCGGGAGGCCCAGGTTCGATTCCTGGGTTGGGAAGATCCCCCGGAGAAGGAAATGGCAACCCACTCCAGTACTCTTGCCTGGGAAATCCCATGATGGAGGAGGCTGGTAGGCTACAGTCCATGGGGTCCCAAAGAATGGGACACGACTGAGCTACTTCACTTTCTTTTTCTTTGAGTAGTACTCAGTGAGGAATTGAGCAAAAAAGTGAGTTCCTATGGAGAACTGGTGAATTAACGTCAGTGAATGAATACATTTGAAATAGAGCTGAATGAAGGAATACATGAATGGATATAAATACAACTTGGAGGCAGTGGAGACAGAGGCTTGCAACTCTTTATCTTCTGGTAGATTTCCAAAAGCTGTATAGATGTTACACTCATAAACGCAGTCATTCTGATTGTGGCTGTTTAGCAGTGCTATGCTGTATTAAAATAATCCGCAGAAGCACGCCTTCATTTTTCATTTTAGATATATTTTCCTTTATGCATTGCTTAAAGTGAAGTACGTTTAGGCCTCTTCTTCTTTTTTTTTTTTTTTTTTTTGCTTGTATTTTATTTTCTGACTTTGCAGAATCAGTGTCACTATAATTTTTTTTAACATTTATTGTGTACTTTATAATATTTTTTAATGTATTTAGGAAAGATAAGAGTGAATCTGAAGGCAGTACCGCATGACTCTGCTTTTAGTAATTTGTAAAACCAGACATTTCTTTGAATTCAGGATTGTGGAGGATCTTGTTTGCTTTCCCAAGACAGGTGCTGGCTGGTTTGTGGGTGACTGAAGAAGGCTGACTATAGTTCAGAGAGGAAAAGAGAGACATTTATCTGTGTGCAGATACTTTGGAAGTGACACAGTTGGAGACTGTTTTAATTCAATTGGTCACTGCTTCAGTTCCAGGTTTCCAGGCCTGGGTTTCAGAAAACCTGGATGACTTTAGACTTGTTCCTTTATCTCTTTAGGTCTGTTTCTTAATCTTCGAAATGCAGGAGGTTTGGTAGGGTCCCTTCCTGAGGTAGACTTCCAGGATTCTCTTTTATTAGGTAAAAGGTGAAATTGCAGATGATTTTAGGAAAGCTTAACTCACTTCAACTGCTCTGCTTGGGATTCTGTAGAATCTTGGCCCCACTGTCTTATCTTCAAATTACAACTCATTCTTCAGCTTCTTCACATCTGCCGCAGAAGGAACTGGAAGTTTAAGATGAGAATTATAGACTCTGGGCAGGAGGGGAGAAAAGGAGGGCAAAACAGTTTTGTGCATTGCCACAGGCCCCCCGTCCTGGGTCTAACTTGTTTTCAATGCACCCAGCCTGACAATGCCATATATTTTCAGTACATCTAGGGAATTATCACTGTTAATTTTCCTGCATTTGAGATTAGTTATCATAGATCACAACATTTTGGAAATGGAAGGACCTTAGAGATTTTTAAAAGGCACTTAAGTCATTTTATATATATATTAAAATATTTCTTGCATGCTACATTTCACAAAGTCCCAAATGTGTTAAGTAAATTAACGTTACCTACGTTAAAAAAACAACAACAACTTTTTGTGACTCTGTTCTCAAAGATCCAGTTGTTGGGTCACATGTGATTCTGACATGGAATGTAACAGAGATAATATTTATGGGGCAATGACCACTCACCAAGCACTGTAACATTTAACCTTTTTACTTGTTTTGCCCCATTTCATCCTTGCTGTAAATTTAAGTGCTGCATACCTTGTAATCCCTATTCCACCTTCCAAAAATAGAAACAGTGCTTTGAAAATGGGAAGGGCAGGTATTTAAAACACAAACAGATGGAGGCAGGGTTTCTCCCAGAAATGTAGACAATCCCTGCTAGGAAAATCTGTGTAACACTGGAGAATGTGGTCTCTGTCTGTGTTCTAGGATATATATTAAACTCTTGGGCATTGTGGATAAGGGTATTTAGAATGGGAGCTCAGGAGGGGGATAATTGAGACTGAATTACAAAGATTTGGTATAGCATTTTGAAAATTATTGAGTTCCATTGCTACTTTGGAAGACACATTTTTACATTGGTGCACATACATCCTAATGTTAAATGTGCTCATATTTAATAATCCAGGGAGTATAAAAAGGATCAATCACATCAAGAGATATATGGGTGAGTGGCACCTATGGACATCAAACTGAGTACAGTGTTGTTTCTTGGGTTAGTTTTCCGATCCTTGATAAGTTGCTACCTCCCAACCTCCTTCTTTATAAGAGTGACAACTCCTAATGCAAAATACAATGCCTCCCTTGCTGTCATCTAGGAGCAGGAATGCAGGATGAGTTTCCAAAACTCTTATAATTAATTGACAAGAGGAAAAGAGAGGCCCGTTAAGTAAGTGGTAAATTATTTTGTTTCTTCATCAGTTGAGTTTCATAGAAGGCAGAGACTAGTTGTAGCTGCTTGAAAAACTAAGAGTGATGCAGTTTGATTTAGCTCAGGAGGCTGAAACTTTCTGCCCTGAAGGCTGCTGTGATGGAATAGACCTTCCCATTGCTCACAATATTATGAAAAAAACATTAAAGCAACAATTTTTATTACTTGCCCTGGAGCTAGAGCTTTAAAATGTACTTTCTTCTCCCCCTGCCCTCCCTAAACCACTTAGGTTTTTTAAAACAAACAACCCATTCATGTGTTTGCTACATTAGATTATTAGTCCTTTCCTTTATTCTTGGGCTCTGTTTCTTTATTGCAGCTAAGATGAAGGACTGGTGTGCTTCTGTGGAATTTTTCTTTAGTTATTATTTTACTCTGTGTGTGTTAATTTCAGTAACTGCTTATTGAGTGCGTACTGTGTGCCAGATAAAGATGAATGAGATAGCAAGTTTATGGAGGGAAGTGAGCCATCCACAAATAATTGCAGCACAGGGTGATGTGGAAGTAGTGGCTACTCATTCTCCCAGGAGAGAGGTTTGGTCAGAATTTAGGAAGATGTCACAGAGCAGGTGAATTTTGAACTGGATTTTGTGTTCTGAGCACAGAGAACAGGATGGGCAAAGAAAAGGAGGCAATTTGACCATAGTACTGCCAGGGAGAGACATGGATTGGGTGGGTCTTGTGAGGTTGGGGCCAGAGAAAGAAGGTCCTTGAATGTCATGTTATTTCAACTTTATCACAGCCTAGAAAATTTTATTTAAAGAGTTTTAAAGCTAATTTTAAATAGGAGGAGTGCTGTAATTGCACTTTCTCTAGAAAATAACTCCAGCAATAATATTTTGGGGAAACTAGAGATGGAAAGCTGGGCGGCCAGAGGAAAATGAGGATGCTGGTGCTATAGTCCAAAGGAAATAGGATAAGGGTCTCAACTAGCATAGGTTTGAGAGATTATCAGCAGATAGGCAGAGCAGGGTTTAATGACTAGCTGGATGTGGGAAGTAAGGCTGACAATAATTCTGAGGTTTTGGTATTGCTTACTTAGGTAGATGCAGACGCCACTAATGAGGGCAGTAAGCATCAGATGAGGAAGAGGTTTGGGGAGGAAGACAGTGAGTAGAGACAACTCACGGATGTGAGGACATGTAGGGATATCCTTGATGTAGACCCTTGACTAGTGACTATAGTACTGTGACATCATATAGCCAAGACTGGTCAAATTTTATGACAGATCTGCAGTCTAAATAGACAAATCAGTTCAATAAATCATGGAAAAAGAAGGGAAAAACACATTAGACTTTACTAAAGATGCTTATATTTCAGGTGAGTGTCTTAGAACTCTAATTCTTATGTATCTTCTACTGAAAAAAAAAGATAAACAATCAGGGGTTATTAAAAATTATCAAGAAAACCAATCTAGAGTGACACAGAGGGGAGTGGTTGAAATGAACAAAGATAAGCAAGTGGTTGGAGTGTAGCAGAGAGGACAGATTGCTCAAGACACAGGTATAGGCAGATTTGGAATACAGAGATGACATTTGAGCTGGCTCTTCCAAATAATGTGTTTCTTTAGTGGTAAGAATATCACAAGCTTTGGTTTCTCATCTGTTCAGCTTGTTCAGTTCAGTTCAGTCACTCAGTCCTGTCCGACTCTTAGCGAACCCATGGACTGCAGCACAGCAGGCTTCCCTGTCCTTCACCAACTCCCGGAACTTGCTCAAACTCATGTCCATTGAGCCTGTGATGCCATCCAGCCATCTCATCCTCCGTTGTCCCCTTCTCCTTCCACATTCAATATTTCCCCCTTCTCCTTCCACGTTCAATATTTCTTATCTTTTCCAAGGAGTCATTCTTTGCACCAAGTGGACAAAGTATTGGAGTTTCAACTTCAGCATCAATCCTTACAATGAATATTCAGGACTGATTTCCTTTAGGATGGACTGGTTGTATCTCTTTGCAGTCCAAGGGACTCTCAAAAGTCTTCTCCAGCNAGTCATTCTTTGCACCAAGTGGCCAAAGTATTGGCGTTTCAACTACAGCATCAATCCTTACAGTGAATATTCAGGACTGATTTCCTTTAGGATGGACTGGTTGTATCTCTTTGCAGTCCAAGGGACTCTCAAGAGTCTTCTCCAACACCACAGTTCAAAAGCATCAATTCTTTGGTGCTCAGCTTTCTTTATAGTCCAACTCTCACATCCATACATGACTACTGGAAAAACCATAGCCTTGACTAGACGGACCTTTGTTGGCAAAGTAATGTCTCTCCTTTTTAATATGCTTTCTAGGTAGGTCATAGCTTTTCTTTCAAGGAACAAGCGTCTCTTAATTCAACTTGTTAGGGAGAGACAAACAGGTGATTGTTTAGAGGTACTGTGCAGAGGGTTTGTTCTTATTTTGCAGATAAAGTGTTGGAAGACTTTGAACTAAGAGAAGAAAAACAATAAGATAAAATGAGAAGGGTAATAATTAGGAATTTTCAGAACATTTAATGAATTCTATGAGAAATAGTTGCTAACAAAGGAAAAGTTAGATCGATGTAGTGTTCTCTTAGGGTCATGGCATTAGACTTGCTTGGAAAAAAAGGATAAATTAGCATACAACCTTATATATTACGAAAAATTTTTACATTTGATTGTTACATGAACCTTCAGAAGCATGTGCAGCCAGGCACTATTATCTTTCTTTTATAAACTAAAAATCTTGATGTGAAAGAGGCTGTAGTTTGTCTCAGATCCTGTAACTGGCAAGCACTCCAGGCCTACTGAATTTCAGCCCACTACTCTATCCATTGTTCTGGAATCTTGCTTGCCTGGGAACCTTGATGTGTTATAGTATGTCCCTTCCACTCCCACCATGTCCATCATGTAAAAGTAAGAATAAAGCAGATGATATTTGAAGGTCAAGAAAACCAAGATCAGGGAGAGAGGCAGTGATGGAAAGGCTCCTTACCACCAGCTGTGCTACATGCAATAGGAATGGTCACAAAATCTCTAGAGAATATCTGGGGAACTCAAACAATACTTAAAATGTAATAGGAGAGTCTACAGTACANGGGAGAGAGGCAGTGATGGAAAGGCTCCTTACCACCAGCTGTGCTACATGCAATAGGAATGGTCACGAAATCTCTAGAGAATATCTGGGGAACTCAAATAATACTTAAAATGTAATAGAGTCTACAGTACAAAACAATTTTATGATTAAATCTTCCAAGAGGCAAATAACCCTTTAATTAAGTGGCTTGTTAATGGCCACTAGGATCTGGTAAAGGCAAAAATCCTTCCAGAGAGCCCCCAGAAGAAATGCAGTCCTGCCAACACATTGATTTTAGCTGGTAAGTCCAGTGTTGGATTTCTGACCTACAGAACTATAAGCATTTGTTTTGTTTAAGCCACCAAGTTTTGTGGTCATTTGTTATAGCCAGCGATAGAAAACCAGTGCATTATCCTACAAATTTGCTGTAGGGTTAAGAAATGTAAGCATTTAGGAAAGGCCTTCTCAGTCAGTACTAGCTACTGTCATTATTATTTTTTTCATTGGTAATTTCTCTTCTGCTTTTGCCTTTTTGTAATAGCTGTTGGAAATCACTCCCTTCCTTCCCTGAGACTGTGACCTTAGGAGTTCCTCACTCCCAGGGTAGCCAGGATTCAGTCTCCAGCAATTTGTTGGAATTACCATTGAGGTATTCCTACATTTTATGGGTTCAGTGGCTTCTGCTCCAGATGAGCCAGGGCTGGGCTCTGACTCTCTGGATTTGCCCATCTCTGTAGACTTCAGGGTGGTGGTTTGCTTTTTACCCTCACTTCTCTGTTCTAAGGGGAGTGGTTGTCAGTTTGTTCAGTTCTGTTTCCTCCTATAAAGACAGGAGTAATGACAGAAGTTACAACAGTGCTTTCAGTACCCTATAGCTATAATGAGCTCCTCTGTTCTTAAGAGGATTCCATCTCTATACTGGATCCCTTTCTGTTCTTTGGTTTTCAACTCAGTGTCATTCCAAAGAATGCTTTCTGGATTTTCTCATAGATTGAGATGCCATTAACCAAAATAGAAAACCCAGAAAGGGTTCTGTGATCTATCTGAAATACAGGGTACAAACAGTCTCAAAACCTGGGGCAATTAGCCTTAACTCTTCCCTATTCTTCATCCTCCCAGATTTTAAGTCACCAAATGCNTTTCTGTTCTTTGGTTTTCAACTCAGTGTCATTCCAAAGAATGCTTTCTGGATTTTCTCATAGATTGAGATGCCATTAACTAAAATAGAAAACCCAGAAAGAATTCTGTGATCTATCTGAAATACAGAGTACAAACAGTCTCAAAACCTGGGGCAATTAGCCTTAACTCTTCCCTATTCCTCATCCTCCCAGATTTTAAGTCACCAAATGCTGTTGTATCTGCCTTTGATAGCACCTGAAATTTTCTTTTTTAAAATTGTCCCCGTCCTTTCTATCCCCTGGATCACAGCCTTGTAAAGGCGAAGGGGATTAACTCACTGAAGCTATGCCATGCCATGCAGGGCTACCTAGGACAGATGGGGTCACAGTGAAGAGTTCTGACAAAACGTGGTCCACTGGAGAAGGAAATGGCAGCCTACTCCAGTATTCTTGCTTGGAGAACCCCATGAACAGTAAGATATGACACTGGAAGATGAGCCCACCAGGTCAGAAGGTGTCCAGTGTGCTGCTGGGGAAGAGCAGAGGGCAGTTACTAATAGTTCCAGAAAGAATGAATGGCTGAGCCAAAGCAGAAATGATGGTTAGCTGTGGGTGTGTCAGGTGGTGAAAGTAAAGTCCAATGCTCTTAANTGTCCAGTGTGCTGCTGGGGAAGAGCAGAGGGCAGTTACTAATAGTTCCAGAAAGAATGAATGGCTGAGCCAAAGCAGAAATGATGGTTAGCTGTGGGTGTGTCTGGTGGTGAAAGTAAAGTCCGATGCTCTTAAGAATAACATTGCATACGAACCTGGAATGTTAGGTCAGTGAATTAAAGTAAATTGGATGTGATCAAGTAGGAGATGGCAGGATTGAATATTGACATCTAAGGAATCAGTGAACTAAAATGGACATAACAGGCAAGTNTAAGAATAACATTGCATACGAACCTGGAATGTTAGGTCAGTGAATTAAAGTAAATTGGATGTGATCAAGTAGGAGATGGCAAGATTGAATATTGACATCTAAGGAATCAGTGAACTAAAATGGACAGAATAGGCAAATTTAATTCAGATGATCATTATATCCACTCTGTGGACAAGAATACCTTAGAAGAAATGGAGTATCCCTCATAGTCAACAGAAGAATCTGAAAGGCAGTACTTGGGTGCAACCTCAAAAATGACAGAATAATCTCGGTTTGTTTCCAAGGCAAACCATTCAGTATCACAGTAATCCAAGTAGATATCCCAGTCACTGATGCTGAAGAAGCTGGAGTTGACCGGTTCTGTGAAGACCTACAGTACCTTCTGGAACTAATACTAAAAAGAAAAGAGTTTCTTGATGCTTTTGAATTGTGGTCCCAGAGAAGACTTTTGAGAGACCCTTGGACTTCAAGGAAATAAACCAGTCCATCCTAAAGGAAATCAACCCTGAATATTCTTTGGAAGGACTGATGCTGAGGCTGAAGTGTCAATACTTTGGCCACCTGATGCTAAGAACTGACTCATTGGAAAAGACACTGATGTTGGGAAAAACTGAGGGCTGGAGGAGAAGAGGGCAGCAAGATGAGATGGTTAGATAGCATCATCAACTCAGTGGGCATGAATCTGAGTAAATACTGGGAGATAGTAGACGACAGAGAAATCTGATGTGGTGCAGTTCATGGAGCTGCAGAGATTTGGATGTGACTGACCAAGAACAGCGACTGACCAAGAACAGCAATCTTTTCTAGCACTGCTCTAGTCATATCCTTTATTGTTTCTTGCCTTGGACAGGCAGAGTCTTTTAATCATCCACACTGCTTCAATAGTTGGATCATAGGCCAGATCATATTATTTTCCTTCTCAGAAGACCTACACTTTGAGAAATTAGCTGTGAAATAAAGTAGAAAACTCCTAATATGACATTTAAGGTTCTTAAAGATTTGCCATTAAAATGTATTTCTCAGTGCATTCCTAGTGCCTTCACTTACTGTATTAGTTCTCTAGGCCTGTCATAACAAAATACCACTGACTGTGTAGCTTAAGCAGTAGAAATTTATTTTCTCATAGTTAGAGAAGTTGAAAGTCCAAGATCAACATGTCAAAAGGTTTGGTTTCTTCTGAAGCTTCTCTTTTTGGCTTGCAAATGTTCATCTTGCTGTTTCCTCATATGGTCCTTTTTTTTTTTCTGCATGTGTACCTCGGTGTCTCTATATGTCCAAATTTCCTCTTTAATCAGGTTATATTAGCCTACCTCCCCCAGTGCCCTCATTTTAGCTTAATTACCTCTTTAAAGTCCCCATCTCCGAATATCATCACCTTCTGAGGTACTGGGTTGTAGGGCTTAAGCATATGAACCGGAGTATGGCACAGTTCAGCCCATAGCACCTGTAAGGGCCCTCCGTGTATTACTCTANTAGAGAAGTTGAAAGTCCAAGATCAACATGTCAAAAGGTTTGGTTTCTTCTGAAGCTTCTCTTTTTGGCTTGCAAATGTTCATCTTGCTGTTTCCTCATATGGTCCTTTTTTTTTTTCTGCATGTGTACCTCGGTGTCTCTATATGTCCAAATTTCCTCTTTAATCAGGTTATATTAGCCTACCTCCCCCAGTGCCCTCATTTTAACTTAATTACCTCTTTAAAGTCCCCATCTTCTGAGGTACTGGGTTGTAGGGCTTAAGCATATGAACCGGGATGTGGCACAGTTCAGCCCATAGCACCTGTAAGGGCCCCCCGTGTATTACTCTATATGTGTATATTGGATTGCATCATGGGCGCACATCTTGACATGGGAAGATTTGAAAGATACTGAATCCTGGGTCCCACCTGACTATGGGTTCTGAACCACTGTGTCTGAAATGAGACTGGGAATGTTTGTAGTACGCATGTCTATGTTTCAGGTTCTCCCTAGTGCTTTATAATACTGCAGCTTTTTATACCCCCGACTTATTGAAATAAGTTCTGGAGAACATGTTATAAATGTTCACATATTTGCTCACAGTTGTTCTTTAGCTAGAAAGACCCTTCCTACTATACAACTGTGAAAATTCATCTATCCTGCAAGGCTGAGCTGAAACACCATCTTCTCTGTTATTACTTCCTTATTCTCTCCTGTGATAATCCTGCACAACTTTATTATTACAGTTGACCCTTGAACAACTTGGGGATTAGGGGCACCAACCCCATAGCAGTCAGAAATCTGAGAATAACTTTACAGTTAGCCCCACCTATCTGTAGTCCTCAGATTCAACCAACATTTGATCCTGTAGTCCTGTGGTATTTATTGAAAAAAATCCAGATGTGAGTGGACACACACTGTTCAAACCCATGTTGTTTAAGGGTCAACTGTACTTTATTGTTAATACTTGAGAATCAGTTTCCCATTTTTTTTGTTTGTGTTCTAGTCATTTGCCTTCATCTTTCACCAGCTTCCTAAGGTCTAGGCCTAGGATGACATATTCTTTATTTCTGTATATCTGAAACAGTTGTGGTTGCTCTGAGCACAGTAGGTAACCAGTCACTGTCTGTAGTGTGAATAAATGAACTCATTAATAAATGCCAATAATTTCTTTTTCTTTAAGTGGGTTTTTAAAAACAGGGCTATTATTGCTTTACAATTTGATAAGCTTATTTGTTTTATCCAGTGCTCTCCACTGGATAAAAAGTCATAAGAAAATTATTAGCTTTACAATGTAAAACTAATGGCAGATTTTACTCTGGAATTGGGTATCCTTAACATGATACAAGAACAATATTCTTCATGTGTATTTCTCACTTAGAACTTGTAAAAATTTTTCCTGTAGAAGGTGTTTGATAATAGGAAGAGAATATAGTGAAGGCATCGTAACAATTTGTGATAATGACAAATTTTTCTTTTTGCATTGCATTTTCAAGGCAGAGTGTGGATGATTCAATTCTTAAAGATGAATGAATTTCCCAGCGTCCACTTGTATATCCTTGTTTATCCTCCCAATCAAGAACTGATTCCTTTTAGGGGGGATATGTTAAGGTGGAAATCTATTAGCCGAGCTGATAATAAGCTGTGCTTTTCTGGGTCAGTGAATAACAGAAACAGTTCTTGAAATAATTACATCAGCTAAGATCCAGTTTCCGAGTAGGGATCAAGAGTCCGACTTATCCTTTGTCAGTCTTCTCAAAACTACTAAAACTTCTAGAGATGGAGTAATCGCCTCTTAAATAATAGCTCCAAAGCCTTTTCTGAACCAGAGCAGGCAATAACAGGGATTGGCAGGGGAAGGACTGATGTCTACGCATGAGGGGAAAAATGACTCTGCCTTGAAAAAACAGATGAGCCTTTGGATGTGGAAATTTACAAGACTCAGAGAGCCCTGAAACATCTTTAGAAGCTGAGCCCAGCTGAATAATGGGAGGCTGTGTGCTGGCTTGGCATGGGAGCCTGTCTGGCACAAACTCCACTGTAAACAACTCTTCAAACATTTGCATCTGCATACATGACATTAGATTCTCAAAATGTCCAATTAAACACTTTTTAATAAAAGAAACGTTTGCTTCCTCAGTTGACCTGGTGTCAGCCTGGCCTTTCTGGTGGGGAAGGAGTTGCAGCTGTTGAATGCCCTTTGTTTCTGGACCCAGTCATGTCCTTCTGGTGGATAGGACTCAGTGCTTTCATTGCCATGGCCTGGGTTCTATCCCTGATCAGGGAACTAAGATGCACAAGCCGAGTGGTGCAGCCAGAAAAAAAAAAAAAAAAAAGAACAAAAAGAATCTTCTTGAAAGCTGTGGAAAGAGTGCCAACCTGTGGGTCATGGGATTAGGTTAGGTAACTAGAGGGAGACACTGAGGCAGTGAGTGCTTTTCAAACCCAAGAAAACCTACTCGGTGCTTTAGTTGTTTTGTCCTTTGAGGTTGAAAAAATATAGAGGTGATAATAGTAGCTGAGAAAGTGAAAAAGGGCAGTGCTGATTCATTTTTAAAATATTATTCTCTTGAGAACGATAACTATATATAATTCAGTTTTTCAACATTTCAGCAAATATATATTGAATAAGTGTTAATGGTGTGTAAGTCTATGTGTCTGTGGTGTATGCATTTCCCTGTCTGTGCTGACAGATGTGGAGCTGCTCGGATTGTGACTGGTATAGCAGTGAAGCTCTTGGACACACGATGCAGACGCACAAAGGGAGAGAGGAAGAGGATAAGAGAGAAGAATCAAATTTAGATTATTCTTTAGAAAATATATGGGCATGTATAAGGAAGTGAAAAGCAAGTGACCTTGAGTAAATTTTTCAGTGCTACTAGCTCAGTTTTGGAGAAAACAATGGCACCCCACTCCAGTACTCTTGCCTGGAAAATCCCACAGACGGAGGAGCCTGGTGGGCTGCGGTCCATGGGGTCGCTAAGAGTCGGACATGACTGAGCAACTTCACTTTCACTTTTCACTTTCCACTTNAAAAAAAAAAAAAAAAAAAGAACAAAAAGAATCTTCTTGAAAGCTGTGGAAAGAGTGCCAACCTGTGGGTCATGGGATTAGGTTAGGTAACTAGAGGGAGACACTGAGGCAGTGAGTGCTTTTCAAACCCAAGAAAACCTACTCGGTGCTTTAGTTGTTTTGTCCTTTGAGGTTGAAAAAATATAGAGGTGATAATAGTAGCTGAGAAAGTGAAAAAGGGCAGTGCTGATTCATTTTTAAAATATTATTCTCTTGAGAACGATAACTATATATAATTCAGTTTTTCAACATTTCAGCAAATATATATTGAATAAGTGTTAATGGTGTGTAAGTCTATGTGTCTGTGGTGTATGCATTTCCCTGTCTGTGCTGACAGATGTGGAGCTGCTTGGATTGTGACTGGTATAGCAGTGAAGCTCTTGGACACACGATGCAGACGCACAAAGGGAGAGAGGAAGAGGATAAGAGAGAAGAATCAAATTTAGATTATTCTTTAGAAAATATATGGGCATGTATAAGGAAGTGAAAAGCAAGTGACCTTGAGTAAATTTTTCAGTGCTACTAGCTCAGTTTTGGAGAAAACAATGGCACCCCACTCCAGTACTCTTGCCTGGAAAATCCCACAGACGGAGGAGCCTGGTGGGCTGCGGTCCATGGGGTCGCTAAGAGTCGGACATGACTGAGCAACTTCACTTTCACTTTTCACTTTCCACTTTCCTGCATTGGAGAAGGAAATGGCAACCCACTCCAGTGCTCTTGCATGGAGAATCCCAGGGCCCGCGGAGCCTGATGGGTTGCCATCTATCGGATTGCAGAGTCGGACACGACTAAAGTGACTTAGCAGCAGCAGCAGCAACTTCAGTTTCCTAGTCTGTAAAATAGGGAATATAATATCAAGAACATCAAAGTTTATTGCCAGAATTAATTAAAATGATCTATATAAACTGCTTACAGGCTTCCCGGGTGGCCCATTGATAAAGAATCCTTCTCCAAATGCAGGAGACATGGGTTCAGTCTCTGAGTCAGGAAGATCCCCGGGAGGAGGAAATGGCAACCCACTCCAGTATTCTTGGCTGGAATATTCCATGGACAGAGGAGCCTGGTGGTTTATAGTCCATGGCGTTGTAAAGAGTCGGACACACTGAAGCAATTGAGCACGTATGCAAACTGTTCACAGTGGCGCTTGCCACATTGTGAATGCTCAGTCAGTGTTAGCGAATGATGAAATATTAATAACATTTTGGACAGAGAAGATTGAAGCATTCCTATATGGTGAAGGGGAGGAGCCAAGAAGAGGGGAAAAAACTGGATAGCTGGTGTGTGGTTGTACCACATTGAGTCCATTTTGTCAACTCTATTTTAGGTCCACAGTTCTAACCCCTACGCCTCTTTCTGTGAGGCTGAGCTTTAGCTTAATTGACAAGGAATTCACTCAAGCCAGATAATGTTCCCCATCAACGTTTACCCATGCCTTTTGGTATGAAAACTGGAAGCCTGCCTTATGCTTACACAGATGGTTACTGGTCATAAGATCCCTGGGTGGGGAAAAATCCTCTGTCCCCATTGGTGTGGTCATGCTTCTCACTTGATAGTTGGATTCTGTTTTTAGCTTTGGCCCCTTTAGATCCCCCGTACCCCTTTCCATGGTGCAAAGTGCAACTGCAAACGCCTCCAGATCATCCCACCCGCCTGATCCTTCCTTCCTGCGTGTAGGTTACACACAGTAAACTTCATAATTGCACTTCATGGCATTCCCTGCTTTGTTTTCTGGTCTCAAAGTTCCTGGTCAGTTTGGAGGCTATTCTTCAGTGTCTCTGCCTCTTAGTAATTGCTACAGTATGGATAGAGAGTTTGGCTTTGGAAAGGAGGGTGCACAATTCTTTCACTGAGAAGGGAGCTGAGAAGAATTGTGTAGATAAAGGGATAGAAAAGTTTTGGGTTGAGAATGAAGAAAGCCAAGTCATCTCATGGTCATAATATCATATTCTCAGTTATGTAGAAGAGAGCTTTTGCTGAGCATGAGGGCAGTAGAGGTTGAATCTGGAGCTTAAGGAGAGTGGAAAAACTTTGTAGCAGCTGCTATGGGGAATTTGATAGGAGTCAGTTGAAGATAAATATAAGGGTTGCTGAGCAATGCAAGGGACCCAGCTGAGATCAGACAGCCTTAGTTCATAGTGGAGATATTTGCCATGGTTAAAAAAATGTTGATGATAATATCATGGAGCACGTGCAATTTTGAAGAATTGGCAGCTTAGATGAAGAGGAAAGGCAAAGGTGTTATAAGGTGCTAATGAAAGCATTCTTGGAATCGTTAACCACCAGGTGATCTGAGCCAAGATTAATCTGAAATGGTTAGTTGGGTAGACAGAAATATAGTCAGACTGGAGGCAAGGAGACCCTTGGACTGCAAGGAGATTCAACCAATCCATTCTGAAGGAGATCAGCCCTGGGATTTCTTTGGAAGGAATGATGCTAAAGCTGAAACTCCAGTACTTTGGCCACCTCATGCGAAGACTTGACTCATTGGAAAAGACTCTGATGCTGGGACGGATTGGGGGCAGAAGGAGAAGGGGACAACAGAGGATGAGATGGCTGGATGGCATCACAGACTCGATGGATGTGAGTCTGAGTGAACTCCGGGAGTTGGTGATGGACAGGGAAGCCTGGTGTGCTGCGATTCATGGGGTTGCAAAGAGTCGGACTCGACTGAGTGACTGAACTGAGAACTGAGGAAGCAACGAAGTGTCTTAGTTAGCTCCAGCTGCTGTAACAAAGTGCCATAGGGAGGGTGGGTTATGCATGGCAGAAATTTACTTCTCGCAGTCTGGAGGCTAGAAGTCTGAGATCAAGGTGCCAACATGGTCAGGTTCTGCCGAGGACCCTCTTCTGAGTTGTAGACTGCCACTGTCTCATAGTATCCTCACATGGCAAAAATAGAGGGTGCCCCTCTTACAAGGGAACAAATCCCATCCATGAGGACTATATCCTCATGACCTAATTAACTATCAAAAGCCCCACCTGCTGATACTGTCACGTTATTATGGTGGTATTATATGCATTTTATGGTGACACATTCAGTCTATTGCAGGAGGCTCTTCACTTAGCTGGCATCAATCTAGCTGTTACTCTGCCACACATGTGCTGAGTGGCAGGGATACAAAGTTGAAGAAAACACAGTTCACTTTAAAAGCTCAAAAGCATTTATTGAGCTTCTGCTGTATACTGGGCAGATCATACATAGGACATTGATTTTTCCCTTGAAAAGCTTTAGGACTGGTGACATAATCTAGATAATTTTGATTCAGAAATTTGATTCAGAAATGGTAAACTTTAAAGGAGATAAGCAGAGAGTACTAGAAAATTGTAGAAGAATACATGCAACACATTGTGTGAGAAGAGGAACCAGGTCAGGAAAAGCACCCGGGAAAAAAACTGTGCCTGAGTTGACTCAAAAAGATTGAAGGAGAGTGGAGGTGGAGAAAAAGTAGAGTGAAGGGATTGCAGATAAGAAAAGGTTTCAGAGAGAAGGTGATCTTTGAGATGTGTGATGTATAATACTACTGCTAACGTAGAAAAATAAAAGACCAGAATTACAGTGGTGACATTTTTGTTGGCAGGGAGAAAAGGAAGGGATGTCAGAGGCCAGAATGATAAGATTTAGTGACATTAAATATGTGGGAGAATGAATAGATGAGACTGAACGATAGGACAATTATGTTTACATTAACAGAAAGAGGCAAATCCTCTTTCTGGGTTAGAGAAGATTCCGGGGAAAGTGATGAGTTTGGAGATTTTGAATCAGAACATCTGGTTAGAAGTGAAAGCAATCTAACTAAAATGATACTAAATCAAAAGGAGAGATCTGTAACTTTCGTAACATATGGTGTTAGTATGGCAGGATTCAGGTTGCAAATGATGTGATATGGTCCAATCTCTAGCCCTGTTGTCTCTGTCTCTTGGCTTAGCTTGTCCTGTTTAGCTTCATTTTTCAGACAGGTTCTCAGTATACAACAGGCAAAATGGGTACCTATAGCTATAGATTCCCATCCTGGCATTCCCAGTGGACACAGTGTTTCTTTTTTTTGCAATTTTATACACGAAGACTTTATTTTACCTTTTCTCAATTACAATTTTAAAAATGTAAATTCTTTCAAATGTTCAGTATTCAGTGTAGTCTGATTGAGGGACAACCATAATTGTCTTCCAATCATTTGAAGTTAAAGACATTTGAATTTTCCAAATTTATTTTATTTCTATCAATCTAGGAAACTTTTAAACATCTTTCTACCAAGTTTGTTGAATTTTTACTGCTTTATTTATTTATGCTGTTCTAATCACACCGCACATCAGATTTTTCTGTTAATTTTCCCTAACCAGAAGACTCAAGAAAATCCTCCCTTTAAAATAATTGCATTTACATTGTCATTTGTTGTTGCATTTATTGCAGTCAATGCAGTTAAAAAGCAATTCAACCAATATTATTTGAGCATCTTTTTGATTTTAGACTGAAATATGGAGGAAATCAAAATANCTGGGAGTTTCCACTTCCGGGAAGATGGAGTAGATGTACTTTTCTCTACTTATCCCCCTAACTACCACTAAAAAACTTACCTGTTTGTCTGTCTGCCTACCTACCTACTCTAACATAATAAGATTCTGAAAGGTGGTCAGGAGGTAGGCCAGCTGCAGATGTTGGGACCTGAGTCCCTTGGGTTTTCTTTTTGTGTCATGTATCTCAGACTTGGAGCTTAAAAAGCTGGCAACTTGGAAATGCCAGTGAGTACAGAAAACAAACTAACTAACCAACAGAAACCACCCCCGCCCCCTTCCACAAAAGTCTGTTNGACCATGTATGCTTGGATTGATTTCTGAGCTCTCTATTCTGTTCCATTGATCTATGTGTCTGTTTTTATGCAAATGCCACACTGTTTTAATTACTGTAGTTTTATAGTATGGTTTGAAATCAAGGAGCATGATGCCAGGTTTGTTCTTCATTCTCAAGATTTCTGTGGCTATTTGGTGTCTTCTGTGGTTCTGTACAAATTTTAGGATTATTTGTTCTATTTCTGTGAAAGATACCATTGAAATTTTGGTAGGGATTGCATTGAACCTGTTTATTGCTTTCAGTAGCATGCACATTCTAATAGAATTAATTCTTTGATTTCATGAACACAGAATATCTATTTATTTGTATCTTTCTTAGTTTCTTTCATTAATGCCTTATATTTTCAGTGCACATGTCTTTCTTCTCCTTGGTTAGATTTGATCCTAGGCATTTTATTCTTTTTGATGCAGTTGTAAGTGGGATATCTTTCTGATATTTCATTATTAGTATATAGAAATGCGGTAGATTTGTGTGTGTTGATTTTATATTTTGCAAATTTACTGTGTTTGTTTATTCTAGTAGCTGGTTTGATGGAGTCTTTACGGTTTTCTATATATCTACAAAGAGTGACATTTTTACTACTTTTTTTCTAATTTGAATGCTTTTTATTTCTTTTTCTTGCCTAACTTCTGTGAGTAGGACTGCCAGTAATAATTTTTATTTGCAACATCTGTATGTTTTAAAATCTATTTTATTATTATTTGGGTATGGTGAGGCCAACAGATCAGGAAATGATTGCCAGTGAATTGTGTTGCTCACAGTTACCAGGAGGGAATGTGCCAATGCTGCTCACGGTTCCCAGGAGGAAGGGCATGCCATGCCATGCATGGTCACATAGGGAAGCATCAGGATTGGTTAAGAGGTAAAAGGAATGAGGGGGAAACATGGGCAAAAGACTTGATTGTGGTTTTGGCAGGAAAGAAGGTTAGATTGAGTAAGCAGGCTTAGTGTTGGCTAATACGAATAATTTCAGTGGACTCTCCGGTATTTGAACTATCCCAAGTTGTTCGGTACCTGGCCCTGGGTTGATTAGGGGAGGGAAAAATTGGTTTGGCCTATGAGAGTTAGATAAAGGAAGTGATTGAACAGTATGGGTTTTAGATTGGTTGATTGTATATGAAAGGGATGTTCATTAAGAATTCACTAACCCTGGTGGGCTGCAGTCCATGGGGTTGCTAAGAGTCAGATACGACTGAGCGTCTTCACTTTTACTTTTCACTTTCATGCATTGGAGAAGGAAATGGCAACCCACTCCAGTGTTCTTGCCTGGAGAATCCCAGGGATGGGGAAGCCTGGTAGGCTGCCATCTATGGGGTCGCACAGAGTCGGACACGGCTTAAGTGACTTAGCAGCAGCAGCAACAACCCCGGGAGGGGTAGTTCTCCTAGTCTGTGAGGTCCAAGATACCAGAGCTTCAAGAATATAGACAATAAGAAAATATAGTTGTTATTTTACAATATCAATATCAGTGAAGATTCTGATTGGCCTTGCTTGGGTCATCCTATCTCTGTAGTTTGGGTATGGAGTGTGGATAGGAATGGTACTGTGATTGACAGCCAGTCTAGACCACAGGATAAGCTTAAAGCCAAAGAAAACAGAAAGGAGGAAGCTCTGTTGGTAAGCCAAAAACTATAGTTACTGTAGTACCCTACAAGGTGCCTGTAGCCATTGTGGTTGAGCTGAGCAGGTTGCAGTTCAAATATGGCTCTGGGCTTCCAGACTTCAGACAGGTTAGGGTTTGTCTTTGTCTTAGCAGCTCTCATTGCACAACATGCACTGTTCCCTGGCTTGAGGCCTTTCCTTTATCTTGGGCTTCTATAAGTCTATAGAGTTCCTGAAACTCAGTGAGTACATGTATGTTTTCCAGTCCCTTTGACTAGGTACCAGTGTTCTCATCAATGCTTGCAACAGAAATCTTAGCTTTTCTTCCTGATGCCTTTCCTTTCCCCTCTCTCAAGTCATGTATCTCCTTCTGAATCTCTTCTAGATTTATCCCTTTCTTATGCGTATTTTGGTGCCGACTTTCTAGGTTAGGGTCTTCATTAGTTTTCTAGTCTCTTCTTTTTAGTCCATCTTTCTTCATATTGTCAGATTTATCTCACTGGGGGAAAATCAGCTCCTACTCTTGAGGATAAACCACCCCCCACCCCCAACAAGTTACTTGAACATTATGTAGAGAGAATGGTGCGAACACAGCACAAGGGTGAATGTCTGAAGATTGAAATTCAAGTCACCTCCTCTGCATTTCATCAAAGATGTTTTATGGCTTAAATGAGAAAATGCTTGCTTGAAAAATCTTTATAAACTGTAATGTTCAGATGATAGTGGTTTCTTTCTTTCTCTTTCTGTGCTGTATGAATTCTAAGTCTTTTCTAAACTCTTAATTTCAGCCTTTTCTCCTCTTTTTAAGAGAATTCCTCTCTGTCTCCACATTTAGCTCACATTCGGTTGTATCTTTCTATACTGTTGCTAAACCTGAAATACTCTTCTCTTTATTCTTCTGACAACTAAGTCTTAACCATTTTTTTTAAAGACCTGACTAAAGTCCTGCCTCTTTTATGAAGTCCTTTTTAATATTCAGGCCACCCATATTCTCTTTTTTTTTCTTATACTTCATTTTTCACTATTGATCATTTACTATTTAATTTTTGCTTATCTTTTAGTCTGTATAATGTGTTTTATACTTCTGAGGGCAGGAATCCTAACTTCAACTCTTTGTGTACTGTGCATAGTTCTGGTCATATAGTTTTAAATAAATGACTGATAATTAATTGTTAATTGGGAGAAAGTGCTAATCTGCAATAATTGCACTTTGGATATGCTTAGTGAGCTTCTCTTTTCCCCATAGGAAGAAATAATTGTGGATTGATTAGACTGACAGATGCAGAAACAGCTTAGTCCAACTTAACAGACCCTTATTGAGTTCTGGAACATATGGCAAGTGCTGAATAAATGTTCATTTCTTCACTTAATCAACAAATATTTGTTGAGTATCTACTATTTCCCCACACCATGTCAGTTATTGTAATACATGTATACTATTAGACATTCAGACATTGAGAATCCAAGCATGAATCTGACATGGTCCTCATCGTCAATTTGCTTTACTTCAGTGACCAATGATGACACTGTTGGATGATTGTAAGTCATTTTAGAAAAGTAAATAATATGCTGTGGACACAAAAAGAAGGGAGCAATTCATTCTGACTTGAATAGTTCAGGAAAGGATTCACAGAGGAGAAAACATTCAGAAAAAAATGAAGTGGGCAGGGAGGTAGCTTTGACACTTGTGTTTGCTTTGTGACAGTTTTGTACTTTACACAGTCTGTTAAAAATTAGCATGCTGGGAGTTTCCACTTCCGGGAAGATGGAGTAGATGTACTTTTCTCTACTTATCCCCCTAACTACCACTAAAAAACTTACCTGTTTGTCTGTCTGCCTACCTACCTACTCTAACATAATAAGATTCTGAAAGGTGGTCAGGAGGTAGGCCAGCTGCAGATGTTGGGACCTGAGTCCCTTGGGTTTTCTTTTTGTGTCATGTATCTCAGACTTGGAGCTTAAAAAGCTGGCAACTTGGAAATGCCAGTGAGTACAGAAAACAAACTAACTAACCAACAGAAACCACCCCCGCCCCCTTCCACAAAAGTCTGTTCTCTCTAGTTGAAGAATCAGGAAAGAGAGAATCTAATAAGAGAGAAAACTTTTAGAAAGTAATCACTCTATTCTAGTCAAACATTACAGAAAAAAAATGTAGCCCGTTGTGACCCATGCCAACAAAGACTGAGTGGATGGATACCTTAGACTTCTACCCTCCTAAAGCTGTCCCGGATATCCCAACATGCCTACCACGTGGTGTCACGTAAGACCAAACAGGGAACCAGGACTTTTGTGCCCACCAGCCACTGAGGAGCCTCCCCAGCCTCAACTCCATCTGTAGAGTAAGAATGAGACCATGTTGGGAGACGGAGCTGTGGCCCATTTGGCAATAATGTACTCCTCCCCTGCTCTGCTGGCATGGTGTCAGAGGAGATATTCTGAAGGGTCAGCGCCTACACCATTGCCAGTAGTAATGAGACCATCTCACTATGTAGTGAAGACTACGTGGAAAATCTGGAACTCCCATCCTCATTCAGAATTCATAAGGAGACCCCTCTCTGAGTGTCAGTGGAGGCCACGTGGGAAACCTGGACTGCTGTCTCCAATGGCAGTGTTGGGCTGTGGCATCTCCAGCCCCCTTCTACTGCTGTGGTATCAGGAAGGAAAAAAAAAAAACAAAAACCAGTTAAAACAGAAGGTTTAAAAACTATCCAGCCTTGGTGGCTTAAATGGTAAAGAATCTGCCTGTAATGCAGGAGACCTGTGTTCAGTCACCGATTCAGGAAGATTTCCCCGGAGAAGGAAAAGGCAGCCCACTCCAGTATTCTTGCCCGAAGAATTCCATGGACAGAGGAGCCTGGCAGGCTACAGTCCACGAGGTTGCAAAGAGTCGGACATGACTGAGCGACAGACTTTCACTTTCAAGGAATAACCCGCCTGGTTCCAACAGTCTTGACAGCCACCTCACCCCTAAAGGGAGATTATTATTATTATTATTTTTGTCACTTGGATGATATGGGATGGAAAATAAAGCAATATTTCAGGAGCTTCCAGGGTAAGGAGATGCCAGGGAAAAAAACAAACGGCACATGTGGGAGGACACGCCCAAACGGTAGAGACAGGATGACCCAAGGAAAGCCAGTCAGACAGCATTACTGTGACGCCCTGTGCTGTGTTTAGTTGCTCACTAGCAAATGGCAAAAACAGTCTATAAAAACAAGAGAACTACAGACCAATGTCCCTCCTTTACACACAGAAAATCCTTAACACGATATTAGCAAATAGAATTCAGCAACACAGAAAAAGAACTTTATTTCAAGGATTGCAAGACTGATTCAGTATTTGAAAATCAATCAGCATTGTGATGGCTGGAACTATTAGGAATACAATTATAGAAGCATGCAGTTTACAGTATGTGCAAACCTAAAGTGTGAGTGTGTTAGTGAAAAGCATGTGCAAGAATGTCTTAGTAGAGTAGACATTCTTCTTTTTCAGTATTTCTAATATTTTGTTGTAAATTGTGAGAGCTATACAGTAGTGTAACGTGGCATTTGTAATATTATTTAGCCCTTAACTTGCCAAGAAGAATATACTGTATTGAGATATATAGCTTCACTATACTACTAACCACTGTTTTGTCATCTCCATGTGAATTATGCAGAACAAAAGATAAACAAATGGTCTAGCTAAGGTTTGGCAGCTGCGGCAAGGAACCTATCAATGTGAAGTTTGTTGTAATGGATTGCATTTAAAAGTAATTCTAAGTGCTTGAAATGAATAAAAAAATCTACAACTCATTTTCAAAAATTGGAAGAACAAAGAAAATAAAGGTCTTGCCAACTTTTCCTTGATTTGTCTTTATGAAATATATGGAAGTTTAGCATTTTAGATTCTTTCCTAATTATTAGTTAATTTTTCTGATCTAGTTAAAACAACTAAGTTTTAACTAGAGTGGTAATTCACCATTATGATATTTAGGAATCTGGCAGAAAAAGAGATTCAATCACATCTTATGGTTTAAAGGAATTCTTACAGATTTAGGTGTAATAGATTTTTGCTTTAATACAACCAGATAATTGTCTTTCTGTTCAATGTCCACTTGTTGATCAGTTGCTAAGTTGTGTCCAACTCTTTGTGACCTTGTGGACTGTAGCACGCCACCCTCCTCTGTCCTCCACTGTCTCCCGGGGTTTGCTCAATATCCAGTATCAGCTTCAGTTCAGTTCAGTTGCTCAGTCATGTCCGACTCTTTGCGACCCCATGAACTGCAGCACGCCAGGCCTCCCTGTCCATCACTAACTCCCGGAGTTCACCCGAACCCAGGTCCATTGAGTGGGTGATGCCATCCATCCATCTCATCCTCTGTCATCCCCTTCTCCTCCTGCCCTCAATCTTTCCCAGTATTAGGGCCTCTTCCAGTGAGTCAGCTCTTCACATCAGGTGGCCAATATATTGGTGTTTCAGCTTCAACATCAGTCCTTCTAATGAACACCCAGGACTTATCTCCTTTAGGATGGACTGGTTGGATCTCCTTGCAGTCCAAGGGACTCTCAAGAGTCTTCTTCAACACCACAGTTCAAAANGATTTTTTTTCATGTGAAATTCTCTGTCTTCTGAAATGTGACCCATTCTTATTTTCTATATACACCAGTAATAACCATAAAAATCACAATAAAAGTTTGTTGAGTAGATTTCCTTTGGAAACCAGTAAAGGAGCTGGGATTTATTAAAAACACACACTTGCATATGATTAAATTCAAGACAGTGATGCTGTTAATAAGTCCTGTAATTTGGGAGAAGGGCAAGGACTCTGTGCTTTGAGTTGTCTTTGGGAAGTGGATCTTGAAGTGAATCTGAAAGGCTGGATGCAATATGACCGACAAGGAGAGCGTTCCATCGGTGACGGTGACATTGGTAAAGGCAGGAATGTACCTAAGACAGGCTTGAAACAACACATGAATGGTCTGGCCTGGCTGGATTCCTTCAGGCTTTCAGTGGGAGTGCAAGACTGAAGATTTGCTTGTAAATGAATATAAGGACTGTCCTGAATAAAGTTGTTGTTGTTGTTGTTGTTTTGCCTCTCTAAGCCTTGTGGGATCCTAGTTCCTCCACCAGCGATCAAACCCATACCCCCTGCAGTGGAAGCAAGGCGTCCTAACCACTGGACCACCAGGGAAATGCTAAAGTTGTAGTTCTTAGTAAAGGATGAGCCTTCCATAGCCTGTGAGGTTTTTTTTTTTGTTTTTTTTACTGTACTTCCCAATGAGAGCCACCATTCATTTTGTTGTGAGACTTGGCCTTTACTGTCAAAAATACAGAGAGGGAGCCGCTAGAGATGGGGAAACCAGGATAGATTGGGGTCACTGGGGCTCAACTAGGAGAAAATTTTGAGAAGCATGACTTGACCTATAAAATCCCAAAGCTGAGAGAGGTCAAGGAGAAGAACCTTTTGGCAATTTGGAGTTCCTGGTGTGTAATAACACATCTCAGCAGTGGGCGTGTGGTGGGATGGAGGCCAGTGACAGGCATGTGGCAGAGAGTTAGGAGGAGGGGGGTGGTGAGGAAACGGAGCCATACTGGTAACGAGTGGGAGGGACAGGACAAGTGGCAGTCCAAGCAGGTGGTCCACTCAGATAACTCTGTGACCAGACAGGCTTCAGTACCAGGAAGAGCCTGGAAGGAGACAGCTTAGAGACAGGGACTAGAAAGAGTGAGTGGCCCCATGAAACTGGCCAAGGTGGACGGGATCTGGGCAAGTCGAGCTAAGTGTAATTGACAGGAAGAGGGACACGCTCCCTCTGGGTGTCTCCTTCGGGGGGTGCTTCTGTTAGACTTCCAGAGAAGGGGAGAGCAGAGCCTGACTCCACAGTCAGTGAGGTACGGGGCCAGGGACTTCTGGGCTCCACTGTATGGAAGGGGTTTGATCTTTTGTGAGCTGTGGTTCTGATAGAGAATAGAAGCCAAGGAAGAGACTGAGGGAAAATGTGGGGTGAATTTATTTGATTACTTAAAGTTTTGATGCAAGATTAATTGAATTTTTTAAAAAAGCATTTGCAGAAGGAGCAGGCAGAAGAAGCGGGCCATGATGTATAAACAAGCATCTCTGGGGGCCACGATGGCACACGTGACTGAAGGGGGCAGGTCATGGACTGGAGCGCTCCTTCCCCGGGCTCCAGGGGGAGCCACTAACTGGCCTCCGCAGCTGTCACTATGGGGGGTTCATGGCTGGTGGGGCCCATCCTGGGAGATCTGGAGTTTATGTGAGCCCTCTGGATGAATTGGCACTTGTTTCCAATTTTTTAAAAAAAAAGCTGTGTGACTCAAACCAAAATGCCCGTTCGCAGTTTTAGGCCCTTGCCCACCAGTTTGTCAGCTTTGTTAAATGAGGGCCGAGGAAGCCCTTGGCTTGGTGTGGGACTTTTGGTTTTTTAATGGCTGGCTTTTATTTGGGACCACCACTTAACGATGCAGAGTAGGGACATGTTTCTTCATCAGTTTCAATTGAGTGGCATTCTTCTGACTCCACTGACAGATGGACAACATTTAAAAATAGTTTTCACTGAGGCACTAGACTTTCAACATCCTTTGAAAGAATCTATAACCACAGCTTCACATTTGTACTCCACTAAGTACTGGTTCCAAATAGGAAAAGAAGTACGTAAAGGCTGTAAATTGTCACCCTGCTTATTTAACTTCTATGCAGAGTACATCATGAGAAATGCTGGGCTGGAAGAAGCACAAGCTGGAATCAAGATTGCCGGGAGAAATATCAGTAACCTCAGATATGCAGATGACACCACCCTTATGGCAGAAAGTGAAGAGGAACTAAAATGCCTCTTGATGAAAGTGAAAGAGGAGAGTGAAAAAGTTGGCTTAAAGCTCAACATTTGGAAAACAAAGATCATGGCATCTGGTCCCACCACTTCATGGGAAATAGATGGGGAAACAGTGGAAACTATGTCAGACTTTGTGTTTTTTTTGGCTCCAAAATCACTGCAGATGGGGACTGCAGCCATGAAATTAGAAGACGTTTACTCCTTGGAAGGAAAGTTATGACCAACCTAGATAGCATATT
>SJYW01045364.1:300031-320348 GCA_006410735.1 Raphicerus campestris
GCCTCTTGATGAAAGTGAAAGAGGAGAGTGAAAAAGTTGGCTTAAAGCTCAACATTTGGAAAACAAAGATCATGGCATCTGGTCCCACCACTTCATGGGAAATAGATGGGGAAACAGTGGAAACTATGTCAGACTTTGTGTTTTTTTTGGCTCCAAAATCACTGCAGATGGGGACTGCAGCCATGAAATTAGAAGACGTTTACTCCTTGGAAGGAAAGTTATGACCAACCTAGATAGCATATTGAAAAGCAGAGACATCACTTTGCCAATAAAGGGCCATCTTGTCAAGGCTATGGTTTTTCCAGTGGTCATGTATAGATGTGAGAGTTGGATTGTGAAGAAAGCTGAGCACCAAAGAATTGATGCTTTTGAACTGTGGTGTTGGAGAAGACTCTTGAGAGCCCCTTGGATTGCAGGGAGATCCAACCAGTGCATCCTAAAGGAGATCAGTGCTGGGTGTTCTTTGGAAGGACTGATGCTGAAGCTGAAACTCCAGTACTTTGGCCACCTCATGCGAAGAGTTGACTCACTGGAAAAGACTCTGATGCTGGGAGGGATTGAGGGCAGGAGGAGAAGGGGACTACAGAGGATGAGATGGTTGGATGGTGTCACTGCCTCGATGGACATGAGTCTGAGTGAACTCTATGAGTTGGTGATGGACAGGGAGGCCTGGCATGCTGCGATTCATGGGGTCGCAAAGTTTCGGACAAGACTGAGGGACTGAGCTGAACTGAACTGAAGTCCACTTAAAATTTGAAAGGCATGGTACCAAATTCAAGGGCAGAACTTCTGTTGCACTGTATTGAGTGGAATGCAGTGTCACTTTTCCTGTCACTTGGAATTGGTAACAAGGGCCCATGTATCAACATTACTTATTGTAAAGTGAGGTGCAAATAAGTGGAGTCAGACATTTCTCCCAGAACTCAGTAAGAGGTGGCCAGCCTGTTCTCATTCCGAACTGTTACCTCATACCTCCCCCATCCTTTCTCAGCTGATGAAAGGAAGCGTGGGTTAGAGGGGAGAAAGAAGGCATTGTTATAGTTGTGAGATGCTGACCAGAGGTCCAAGCGTGGCAGCGTTTCCCTCCTTTCCCCACGGGGCCTTCCTGAGGACCTCCAAGCCCTGTAACGGGGGGCTGCCGGATGAGAGCCTGGGGGTGTCCCGGGAGCCCGGCTTCTCTCGCTGGCTTTTAGATGGTGGATGACATGGGGCAACAGAGGCCACTCCTGATGCTGCCATTAGCATGGAGTGGAGCTAAGCGTGGGGAAGGAAGGAGAGAGCCCGAAACAGCCCTCTGAAGTGTAGGGCTATATGTGAATTTGGAAATTGGTGGCTGCTTCTCGCCTGGTCCGGGAGTTTGCCAAAGCTGATAAAGAAGGCTCCAGAGGGTGAGGCCTCCAAGAAGGCAGAGGGGATCTCCCGCCCCACCTGGAAGGCCCTGAAGGGGATGGTTCCTGTGGCTCCACAGAGGATGCAGGCTGGGAGGCCTGGGTTTGGGGATGATCAGGTGGCATCGAGTCAGGGGCTGGGGCAGATCCTGGGGGGTGTGGACTGACGGCTGAGACAACACAGACACGCCGCCCAGCCCTCTGAGAGCATTCTCTGTACAGACTGAGACGGAGCAGCGTGTCTCCCCAAGCAAACCACACTCACCTTCTGGGTAAAATCTGCCAAATCCGTGATGACCTCCAGCGGCGGAGAGAACTGGACTCGGCCAGAGTGGACACGCGAACACACTCGCGTGACTGCCCGCCTCTCACCGGCAGCTGGCCTGGGATCTCGAGCCCTGTCGCCTCACAGATCTCCCTCTCTGCTCCAAAGCACTGGCCGACTGGAGCCTGGAAGGTGGGGAAGGGAGGAGGTGCCCTGGGCGCTGAGCAGGTCTCTCCACCTGGAGGGTGAGGAGGGGAGAGGAGCAGACCAGGGCCCCTGCTCCTCCAAGTCCAGACCTGCCCTGAAGCAGGGCTGCCCCCCGGGGGGGTGGAAGGAGGGGAGCTTGAAACTGGGTGAGAAACAGGAGTCCAGGAAATAAATGGGTTTGTGTCTTAAAAACTGCACTGAGACTCTTCTAATAACTGAAAATGATCCGAAAATTCTGGAGTCTGTCCAGATGTTACTAAGGGACCATAAGGTATATGGTGCTTTGTAGCACAACTCACAGGGACTAGGGAAAAATAAAACCGTTTCAAGTTCGTGTTTCATTGACTGCGGCCCATACAATTACCTGGTTATATGCAATAGAGTAGAAAGGATACAGATATTAAACTCAGGCTGACTTGGGTTTGGGTCCTTGCTCAGCCTCTTAGTTTCCACATGATTTCTGGCAAATTATTTTCTGCACAGTTTCCTTAACTGTGAAATGCGGATGGGTTGTAGCAAACACCTCCCAGGGATTTGAGGGAAGATTGAATGAAATAAGTTCTAGGAAGTGTCTAGTGTGATGGCTACAGCATGGATCCTTGGAAAGGGGAGTGATCATTACTGTAACTCAAGACAGACGTGATAAGTCAAGGACTAACCGGTGTAGCTGTCACCTGTCATTTACCACAGTTGGACGTGTCAAATCTGCTAAGTATTTGATGTTTTCTAAATCCCAAACTTTCTTTTTCAATGAAAGCAGTAACAGTTTCAAAGCATTTTTCTGCTTGATTTGCAAGTTTAAACATATCTAACTGGAATCTAATTCTATGAAAACCATGAAAAAAGGGTCTCTTGTCCTGATCAGAAACACGAGGAAGCTCCAAAGAAGAAACCCGAGGCAGGGCTTCTGTCAACCTCCAAATGTGCCACACACGTTTCACTGGGAAAACGCTCTGAATGACATGCTCTCAGCCTCGGGCGTGCGTTCCTTGGCAACCTTGGCAGAGGGGGTTTTTGTGCTGCCAGCCAGAGCCCTGCCACTTGGGGTTGGCTTGAGTGCCTTTGCTTCTGACCAATTCCTTTCCCCCCATCCGAGGAACTTTTGTATGCGTGAGGGTCACTGTATCTCTTCCCTTGTACTCACTGGCCCTGACCCAGGCTTCCTCCCCTCTTCTTCCAGCTCAGCAGTGCTGGGGGAGGTTTGCTTTGAGAAGGCCCCCGCTTTGGCACTGCCATCCCACCTGGCTCCTCATCTCTCTCTTTACTTTGCCTGGAGCTTAGATTCCTTGTGACCCACTGAAAACTGATGGAGCGGCTCTAGTCCCTTGCTGCCAGGGGGAGGGCAAGTGGCAGAGCTGCCCAGTTAACAAGAAGACTCCTGCCTACGAATGGTTGATTCTTTCCCTTCCCCTCCCATTCCTTCTTTCCTCACTCATACGGTAAACAAGTGTCTTTTCTGTGATCTCTTTTGTGCCACTTTTTTGTGCTTTTTTGGGGATGATTACAGTGTATAAGTTGGCCTTCAAATGTAGTGCTGAAGTGCTGTCCCGCGTGCCAAGTGCAAGAAGGCTGTGATGTGCCTTACATGGAAGGCAAGGATAGATACGCTTTGTTAGATAAGCTTTGTTCAGGCACGAGTTATAGTGCTATTGGCTGTACGTTCGATGTTAATGCATCACTAGGTGTTAATGCACCTAACACCTGGTAGCTCAGATGGTAAAGCGTCTGCCTGCAATGCAGGAGCCCTGGGTTCGATCCCCGGGTTGAGAAGATCCCCTGCAGAAGGAAATGGCCACCCACTTCAGTACTCTTGCCTCGAAAATGCCATGGATGGAGTAACCTCATAGGCTCCAGTCCATGGGGTTGCCAAGAGTCGGACATGACAGCAATTTCACTGACTGACTGAGGTGTTATATATGGTGTCTTTAAAAGAAACACAGGAAACAAAGTTAAGTATTGATAAGTTGCCCAAAACTTTATAACCAGAGGACAAGGAACCTAACCCTGTATTTCCCTAGAAGCCTCAGTTTAGTATCCTATAGTTCAGTGCTTGTGGTGACTTTATAGAGTATAACTACCATGAATAATGAGACTTGATTATATATATATTTTCTGGCAAAGATGATAGAAAATATCTCCTTGCCATCTAAGTTTGGCTAGACACACAGCCATCTTTCTAAGCCATGTTGTCAGTTTGCCAAACACTGCCCCTAATGCTGTGCAGGCTTTGCTTCCTCATGTCGTAAAATCCCATACCCAATATCGTACATAGTACCTGAAGGGGCTGATGCTCAGTAAATGCTGAGTGAATGAATGAGTTAACAATTGAGTAAGTGAATGCTTCATATCCATAAGATAAGCTAGTTTATTATTCCACATCTTAAGAAATACAAGAATGGACATGGGAATCAAAAATTTCTTTAAGTAAGCCATACGACTTTTAAGTTGCCTTCTAGTTGATTATATACTGTTTGTTAAGCACTGGCTGTTGGGATTTTCTGAATGGAATTTTGCAGTTTGTTATATAGATGGTTTATTTCCCTTAGTCCTGTCTGATAAGATTACGGTCCGTCCGTCTTGGGTAAGAGTGCAGTGTTGACTTCCTAAGAGCGCTTTAGTAAATGGAGAGGCTATCAGCCACCAATGTCACTTCCTTGTCATCTGTTTGACTGTTGGGTTCAGAGATCAAGAATCGACAGCTTAGAGAGGTAGATTATGAAGGGATTCTAGTCCATGAAGAGCCTCATAAATGCCTAGGGACCTATAAACATGGGTGTTTTTGTTTCATTTATTTATCTATTCAACAAGGATTTTGAACAAGTATTTTGGTGATGTAATTTGTAGTGTAAAAATGTGACTTCCCGGAGATTGCAGCTATTCTGTGGCATATTGGAAAATAGTCCTATTTAGAAAGCAATATATTCCATAATTTATTCCTTAAATATACATTGAGCATCTGTTATGTCCAGACACATGGGTTATAGCAGCAGACAAACCCTCTGTCCTTTGAAGTCTCCATTCTTCAGGAAAAGCAGATAGTGAACAATAGATCAGTGCTTTCTCCTTTGGCCTTGTTCCTAACCCAGCCACTCTCTCACATCATGAATTTTATTGTCCCCATATTATTATCTTGAATTATCTTGCTTTGTGGAGGTCCACTTGTTCATTGTCTGTCTCCCTTCATAGGTATATTGCTCCAAAACAGTGCACACCTTGCTTGTCTTTTCTGTTAACTAAATCTTCATCACCTAGAATAGTGTTTGGTCTAATCAGTTCAGTTTAGTCGCTCAGTTGTGTCCGACTCTTTGTGACCGCATGAATCGCACACCAGGCCTCCTTGTCCATCACCAACTCCTGGAGTTCACCCAAACTCATGTCCATAGAGTCAGTGATGCCATCCAGCCATCTCATCCTCTGTCGTCCCCTTCTCCTCCTGCCCCCAATCCCTCCCAACATCAGAGAGTCTTTTCCAATGAGTCAACTCTTTGCATGAGGTGGCCAAAGTACAGAAGTTTCAGCTTTAGCATCATTCCTTCCAAAGAACACTCAGGACTGATCTCCTTCAGAATGGACTGGTTGGATCTCCTTGCAGTCCAAGGGACTCTCAAGAGTCTTCTCCAGCACCACAGTTCAAAAGCATCGATTCTTCGGCGCTCAGCTTTCTTCACAGTCCAACTCTCACATCCATACATGACCACTGGAAAAACCATAGCCTTGACTAGATGGACCTTTGTTGGCAAAGTAATGTTTTTGCTTTTGAATATGCTATCTAGGTTGGTCATAACTTTCCTTCCAAGGAGTAAGCGTCTTTTAATTTCATGGCTGCAGTCACCATCTGCAGTGATTCTGGAGCCCCCAAAATAAAGTCTGACACTGTTTTCACTGTTTCCTCATCTGTTTCCTATGAAGTGATGGGACTAGATGCCATGATCTTAGTTTTCTGAATGTTGAGCTTTAAGCCAACTTTTTCACTCTAATAGTAGGTACTTAATAAATGTTTCTCTACTACATGACAGCTCAGATGGCAAAGAGTCTGCCTGCAATGAAGGAGACCTGGATTCAATCCCTGGACCAGGAACATCCTGTGCAGAAGGGAATGGGAACCCACTCCAATATTCTTGTCTGGAGAATCCTGTGGACAGAGGAGCCTGACGGGCTTCAGTCCATAGTCTCAGAGTTGGACACTGAGCATCTAACAGTAATAAATGTTTGGTCTTATTTATTTGTAATTGTGGTAATGTTATGAAGTGAGATTTTGACTTAGTGCAAGGAATCAGGAATGTCTTTAAGAAAATACTGATTGAATTAAAGAAGTAAGAATTAACCAAAGGGGACAAGGAGGGTGTATTTTCCAGGCAGAGGAATCAGGACAAAGCATGGCATGATGGAGTGATGGAATGTGTGAGATTAAGTCAACGTATCTAGAGTTCAAGGGTAGGAGAATGCATAAGAGCCTACAGAGGTGGGAGAGGGCAGGACATCAGGGATTTCAGGCTGTGTGAAGAGATTTAAAGTTTTATCCTACAAGCAGTGGGAAGCAACTGAAGAACTGTAAACAGGAAATCAATCCTGTTGCTCTATAGATTGGAGGGAGACAAATCAGTGTGACCTTTTGTGGTTTTGAAGATGAGCCATTCAGTTTTGAAAATCTTGAAGTTGAAGTTCCTGTAAACCATCTCCAGTTGGAGATGTCAAATAGACAGTTGTGTATACATATTATTGGGTTTAGAAAAGAGGTCTAAGATGATTATAAGCATTTGAGTAAAAACGCACTGGTGGCTCAGTGGCAAAGAATCCGCCTGCAACGCAGGAGATGTGAATTTCATTCCTGGGTTGGGACGATCCCCTAGAGAAGGAAATGGCAACCCACTCCAGTATTAGAGAATTCCATGGACAGAGAAGCCTAGTGTGCAGTCCATGGGGTCATGAGAGTCAGACACAACTCAGTGACTAACAAGCAAAAAAACTGTAGATGATATTTGAAGTCGAGGGTATTGATCAATGGCTAGGGATAGAGTATAGACTTAAAGAAAGAGAGAGAGCTTTATTTAATTAGTTGTGAGGAACTTTACCTTTAAAAAAATTTTATTTATTTTATTTGTCTGAGTCAGTTCTTAGTTGCCCCATGTGGGTTCTTAAATTGATGCATTCAGATTTTTAGCTGTGGTATGTGGGATCTAGTCCCCTGACCAGGGATCGAACCTGGGCCCCTGCGTTGGGAGTTCAGAGTCTTAGCCACTTGACCACCAGGGTACTTGACAAAAACGATGAACAGGGAAGAATCTTAAAAGCAGAGGGGTCTGAAATATTATATTTACATCAATTTCTATATCCTCTATAGACAGTTTTGTTGTCAGTTGCCCAAAGAGAGTTACATCCACCTTGAGCCTAATTTCTCTACTGAAATTCAACTTAATTTATTATATTCTAATGATTCATTTTCTTGTCCATTCCTTCTACTGTCCTTGAGAACTGGGACTTTGTCTTTTAAAACCACGCTTGAAACCCAGCAACCAGCATACCGACAACCTGCTGCTGCTGCTGCTAAATCACTTCAGTCGTGTCCGACTCTGTGTGACCCCAGAGACAGCAGCCCGCCAGGCTCCCCTGTCCCTGGGATTCTCCAGGCAAGAACACTGGAGGGGGCTGCCATGTCCTTCTCCAATGCAGGAAAGTGAAGGTTTGTGTTTGTCACAAAACAGATGTCTGTGTTTGAGTGGGAATAAAGATCCTCCTTAGGAAAGATGAGTGAGGACAGAAGGCAGAGCTTTTCTCACATAGCTTCTCTGGGTGGAAACCATAGACAATTTTAAGAATTTTGTATAAAACTGNAGGGGACAAGGAGGGTGTATTTTCCAGGCAGAGGAATCAGGACAAAGCATGGCATGATGGAGTGATGGAATGTGTGAGATTAAGTCAACGTATCTAGAGTTCAAGGGTAGGAGAATGCATAAGAGCCTACAGAGGTAGGAGAGGGCAGGACATCAGGGATTTCAGGCTGTGTGAAGAGATTTAAAGTTTTATCCTACAAGCAGTGGGAAGCAACTGAAGAACTGTAAACAGGAAATCAATCCTGTTGCTCTATAGAATGGAGGGAGACAAATCAGTGTGACCTTTTGTGGTTTTGAAGATGAGCCATTCAGTTTTGAAAATCTTGAAGTTGAAGTTCCTGTAAACCATCTCCAGTTGGAGATGTCAAATAGACAGTTGTGTATACATATTATTGGGTTTAGAAAAGAGGTCTAAGATGATTATAAGCATTTGAGTAAAAACGCACTGGTGGCTCAGTGGCAAAGAATCCGCCTGCAACGCAGGAGATGTGAATTTCATTCCTGGGTTGGAACGATCCCCTAGAGAAGGAAATGGCAACCCACTCCAGTATTAGAGAATTCCATGGACAGAGAAGCCTAGTGTGCAGTCCATGGGGTCATGAGAGTCAGACACAACTCAGTGACTAACAAGCAAAAAAACTGTAGATGATATTTGAAGTCGAGGGTATTGATCAATGGCTAGGGATAGAGTATAGACTTAAAGAAAGAGAGAGAGCTTTATTTAATTAGTTGTGAGGAACTTTACCTTTAAAAAAATTTTATTTATTTTATTTGTCTGAGTCAGTTCTTAGTTGCCCCATGTGGGTTCTTAAATTGATGCATTCAGATTTTTAGCTGTGGTATGTGGGATCTAGTCCCCTGACCAGGGATCGAACCTGGGCCCCTGCGTTGGGAGTTCAGAGTCTTAGCCACTTGACCACCAGGGTACTTGACAAAAACGATGAACAGGGAAGAATCTTAAAAGCAGAGGGGTCTGAAATATTATATTTACATCAATTTCTATATCCTCTATAGACAGTTTTGTTGTCAGTTGCCCAAAGAGAGTTACATCCACCTTGAGCCTAATTTCTCTACTGAAATTCAACTTAATTTATTATATTCTAATGATTCATTTTCTTGTCCATTCCTTCTACTGTCCTTGAGAACTGGGACTTTGTCTTTTAAAACCACGCTTGAAACCCAGCAACCAGCATACCGACAACCTGCTGCTGCTGCTGCTAAATCACTTCAGTCGTGTCCGACTCTGTGTGACCCCAGAGACAGCAGCCCGCCAGGCTCCCCTGTCCCTGGGATTCTCCAGGCAAGAACACTGGAGGGGGCTGCCATGTCCTTCTCCAATGCAGGAAAGTGAAGGTTTGTGTTTGTCACAAAACAGATGTCTGTGTTTGAGTGGGAATAAAGATCCTCCTTAGGAAAGATGAGTGAGGACAGAAGGCAGAGCTTTTCTCACATAGCTTCTCTGGGTGGAAACCATAGACAATTTTAAGAATTTTGTATAAAACTGTGAAATGGTGACCTTCAGCTATCAGGAAGTAAATGGGACCATTTCTAGGGGTAGAGGAGTTCAAATGCTTCATCTATGATGTCTTTGCATGGATTTGTTCCTATCCCAAGGCCTGTGGCTGCTAGAAGCTGCTGCATCACAGTTTGGTATCCACCAACAGGCCTCTATTCTCTTTTCTATTGCTTTTTTTTTTTTCTGTCATGTCCTGCTCCTTGTGGGATCTTAGTTCCCCTGTCAAGGGTCAAACCCATGCCCTCTGCTGTGGAAGCCTGGAGTCCTAAATGACAGGGAATTCCTCCATCTCCTTCTTAATTTTGTACTACCACTTCCCCTAACTTTTTATGAATCCTTCTTTTTCCTTTGCTGGAACAATCCAGGAACATGTTTCACAATTATAGGCATTATTGTTATTTTTCCGTTGCTCAGTCATGTCCACTTCTTTGTAACTCCATGGACTGCAGCACACCAGGCTTCCCTGTCCATCACCAACTCCCAGAGTTTACTCAAACTCGTGTCCATAGAGTCAGTGATTCCATCTAACTGTCTCATCTTCTGTCATCCCCTTCTCCTCCTGCCTTCAGTCTTCCCCAGCATCAGGATCTTTCCTGATGAGTCAGTTCTTTGCATCAGGTGGCCAAAATATTGGAACTTCAGCATCAGTCCTCCCAGTGAATATTCAGGACTGATTTCCTTTAGGATAGACTGGTTTGATCTCCTAGCAGTCCAAGGGACTCTCAAGAGTCTTTTCCAACACCACAGTTGGAAGGCATCTGTTCTTCGGCCCTCAGCCTTCTTCATAGTCCAGCTCTCACATCCATACATGACTACTGGAAAAACCATAGCTTTGACTAGATGGGCCATTGTTGGCAAAGTAATGTCTCTGCTTTTTAATATGCTGTCTAGGTTGGTCATAGCTTTTCTTCCAAGGAGCAAGCATCTTTTAATTTTATGGCTGCAGTCACCTGCAGTAATTTTGGACCCAAGAAAATAGTCTTTCACTGTTTCCAGTGTTTCCCCATCTACATGCCCTGATGTGGTGGGACCAGATGCCATGATCTGAGTTTTCTGAATGTTGAGTTTTAAGCCAGCTTTTCCACTCTCCTATTTCACCTTTATCAAGAGGCTCTTTAGTTCCTCTTTACTTTCTGCCATTAGAGTGATATCATCTGCCATTAGAGTGATATCATCTGCATATCTAAAGTTGTTGATATTTCTCCCTGCAGTCTTAATTCCAGCTTGTGGGTGATCTAGCCCACATTTCAGATGATGTGCTCTGCATACAAGTTAAATAAACAGGGTAACAGTATACAGCCTTGACACACTCCTTTCCCAATTTTGAACCAGTCTGTTGTTCCATGTTCTTTTCTGATTGTTGCTTCTTGACCTGCATACAGGTTTCTCAGGAGGCAGATAAGGTGGTCTGGTATTCTCATCTCTTTAAGAATTGTCCACAGTTTGTTGTGATCCGCAGAGTCAAGGGCTTTAGCGTAGTCAATAAAGCAGAAATAGATGTTTTTCTGGAACTCTCTTGCTTTTTGTATGATCCAGTGGATGTTGGCAATTTGATCTCTGGTTCTTCTGCTTTCTCTAAATCCAGCTTCTTGTACATCTGCAAGTTCTCGGTTCACATACTCATGAAGCCTAGCTTGGAGGATTTTGAGCATGACATTGCTAGCACTTACTGCTGCTGCTGCTGCTAAGTCACTTCAGTCGTGTCCGACTCTGTGCGACCCCATAGACTGCAGGCCACCAGGCTCCCCCAAATGAGTGCAGTTGTGCAGTAGTTTAAATATTCTTCAGCATTGGCCTTCTTTGGTATTGGAATGAAAGCTGACCTTTTCCAGGCATTATTTTTACTAAAGATTTAATATTTTATTATGGTTAGTGACCCTTGTCTCCATTTTTTATTCTGAAGTGCATTACTTCATATAATTTTTACTTTTGGTAATGGGGTTTCTATTTTCTCTTTGATAATGGATCTGATAATGATAATATGATCGGTGTGTGAAGGTCAGTGGTCCATCCCGTCCTCACATTATTCCTCACTCCTGTGGGGGTGTCTGTGCTGGCATAGCTTCTCATGCCCATGTTTGGGGATTGGTTCTTTTTCCTGGGCTGAAGCAACAGCTGTAATATTGAAACCTTGCTGTCAGCTAGTGATCCGGCCCTTGATGCCTGGACTCTGCTTTAATTCATGATCTTTGCTACCTGAGTTTTCTTTTCTCAAGACTTAAACTGTTTGTTCTTGACCTGTGGAATTTTATGCTTACTTGATCTGTGAAATTTTTCTTAAGTCCCTAGTTTTGAACCAATGACTCTGTTCTTTTAAGCCAGCTATGTGTTTTTCAGCTTCTGCCTGTTATATTTCTTGTCTCCAGGATGACTTGGATGACTGGGCACTTTGTTAGCTTTGGGCAAAGGCATCAGCCTGACCTGCATGTGACTGGAGACAAGTGGTACTTAGCTTTAGAGGGTTGGGGTGAGTGCATGGAGGGTGTCAGGGCAGAGAGTCTTGGGGACACAGGGGCTGCTTTGGTGAGGGGCTTTCAGCAAAATAAATTTCACTGATTTCAAATCAAGGTGAATATGAAATTCTGTCTACATGAATGAAGACCATTTTTTTTAAACATTTGAAGGCATACATTTAAGATGACAGCGTAATGTTAAAAATGGGAAGTTATAATTTATAAGCAGTAGTATAATTTTGAATAGCATGACCTTTTTCATTAACACTAACTAGCTTTGCATCTTCAGGTTTCATTATATTAATACTGTGAGGAAAACCCAGAAAACTTATAGAGGAAGAAATGATTTTTTAATTGATTTTTTTAAAAATTCAGTAGTCATTACTTATATCCCTTTTATACGATTGCAGATTTTAAATTGCAGTAATGATCTTGCTACTCAATTAGCCTACTTCTTACAATTGTAACCTTCTGGAGTAGCCACAAATATAGGAGAAAACCTATAATAAAAACCTTTGAGTTCAACAAAAACATGTTCCACACAGTCCATGAGTTCACCCTGTAAAACTAGAATGGCATTTCCTTTTTTTGTAATAGGCCTGGAACTTATCTGATTTAGTTATGTCTGTGGTATTTATTTTTTTTCCTGGAAATATATAGTTTTTACTTTTGACCTAGGAGACAAAACAAAAGATGATGGCCTTAAAAAATCCCTGTGCAAAGTTACTGGCCTGAAAACATAATTGAGAGAGACACTGAGATCAGTGCTGTTCAGAAGGGATTTCTGTGATAACAGCCATGATTGTACTCTTCCATACAGTGGCCACTGGCCATGTGGCTATTATGACTGAAGAACTGAATTTAAATTTTTATTTCATTTTAACTTACATAATCACATGTGGATAGTGGCTCCTATCTTAGATGACACAGTTCTAGGTCATTGTACTGGTTTCCTATTGCTGCAATTAAAAAAATTATTGTAAAGTTAGTGGGGTAAGCACATGATTGTATTTTCTTATGGTTCTGTGGGTTAGAAGTCTGGCAGAGGTCACAGTGACCTAAAATCAAGGTGCTTGCAAGGGTGCTTTCTTTTCTGGAGACTCTAGCATAGAGTCCATTTCCTTGCTCTTTCTGGTTTTTGGCAGTGGCCCACATTCCTGGGTTCATGGTCTCCTTCCTTCATTTTAATGCAGTGTTGCATATCTCTGTCCCTTTCTTCCATAGTCACATCTACCTCTGACTCTCCTGTCTCTCTCTTCCACTTTTAAAGACCCTTGTGATTACACTGGATTCACCTGGATAATCCAGCCTGCTCTCCCTGTTTTAAAGTCAGATGGTTAGCAACCCTAATTCCCCATTTCCATGTAACCTAACATATTCATAGGTTTAGAGATTAAGAGTTGGACATCNAAAAATTCAGTAGTCATTACTTATATCCCTTTTATACGATTGCAGATTTTAAATTGCAGTAATGATCTTGCTACTCAATTAGCCTACTTCTTACAATTGTAACCTTCTGGAGTAGCCACAAATATAGGAGAAAACCTATAATAAAAACCTTTGAGTTCAACAAAAACATGTTCCACACAGTCCATGAGTTCACCCTGTAAAACTAGAATGGCATTTCCTTTTTTTGTAATAGGCCTGGAACTTATCTGATTTAGTTATGTCTATGGTATTTATTTTTTTTCCTGGAAATATATAGTTTTTACTTTTGACCTAGGAGACAAAACAAAAGATGATGGCCTTAAAAAATCCCTGTGCAAAGTTACTGGCCTGAAAACATAATTGAGAGAGACACTGAGATCAGTGCTGTTCAGAAGGGATTTCTGTGATAACAGCCATGATTGTACTCTTCCATACAGTGGCCACTGGCCATGTGGCTATTATGACTGAAGAACTGAATTTAAATTTTTATTTCATTTTAACTTACATAATCACATGTGGATAGTGGCTCCTATCTTAGATGACACAGTTCTAGGTCATTGTACTGGTTTCCTATTGCTGCAATTAAAAAAATTATTGTAAAGTTAGTGGGGTAAGCACATGATTGTATTTTCTTATGGTTCTGTGGGTTAGAAGTCTGGCAGAGGTCACAGTGACCTAAAATCAAGGTGCTTGCAAGGGTGCTTTCTTTTCTGGAGACTCTAGCATAGAGTCCATTTCCTTGCTCTTTCTGGTTTTTGGCAGTGGCCCACATTCCTGGGTTCATGGTCTCTTTCCTTCATTTTAATGCAGTGTTGCATATCTCTGTCCCTTTCTTCCATAGTCACATCTCCTTCTGACTCTCCTGTCTCTCTCTTCCACTTTTAAAGACCCTTGTGATTACATTGAATTCACCTGGATAATCCAGCCTGCTCTCCCTGTTTTAAAGTCAGATGGTTAGCAACCCTAATTCCCCATTTCCATGTAACCTAACATATTCATAGGTTTAGAGATTAAGAGTTGGACATCTTTAGGAGGACTTTATTCTGAATACCACATCATCTTGTAAATATGGAGCCATTTAGTGAAAGGGCAGGCTAAGCTCTGTACATTTTTTTCATCTTTTATTTGTTGAGCCTATGCCTGTTTTTCATTCAGTGCTGTTTGAAGTTAACAGTAGAAATTTAACTTTAAAAGGAAGCTTATAGGTATAGGTATAAGGTATAAGGTTATTGGGCTAAGGATACCTAGTCCAATCTTCTATCCCATACAGTATAGAATCTGTGGTTCTTCTATAGCATCTGTGGTTCATTTGAAGGTGAAAGTGAAAGTTGCTCAGTTGTGTCTGACTCTTTGCGACCCCATGGACTATATAGTCCATGGAATTCTCCAGGCTAGAATACTGGAGTGGTTAGCCTTTCCCTTCTCCAGGGGATCTTCCCAACCCAGGGATCAAACCCAGGTCTCCCTCATTGCGAGTGGACTCTTTACCAGCTGAGCCCCAAGGGAAGCCCAAGAATACTGGAGTGGGTAGCCTGTCCCTTCTCCAGCAGATCTTAGCCTCTGTCATTAGTTTCCTATGAAGGGTACGCCGTACTTAGGAACAAAATCAGTATAAGTGTTGTATACCTTTAATTGTTTTGTCATCCTGTCAGCTGGCCTTTTGTTGCCTCCACACAGTAGCACTCTGGTTTTGACTTTTGGAACAGTGTTGATATACTTTTCCTATGGTGTTACTATCTCAAGAAATGGTGCTTCCCCTCAACAGGTGTCTGAGCAGAATTTCAGAGTTCTCTCTGTTTACCACCAATAAAGATCCTAAAACGTATAGCTCCGAAAATACTTCTCATATATTCCACTTTCTTCATTGTAGTAATGATTCTTTTCAGTCCTGGAATTTAAAGTTTTTAATAGTTTTCATTTCTCTGCTTAGAGTCTCATTTATTAATTAAGAGTACTTTTTCTTGAATTCTCTGAGAGTATATTTTCTTGAACATGTTTCTAATAATTATTTAAGAGTTTCTATAAATTCAGCACCTGGGCCATGTTGGACTCAGTTTCTACTGATTACTCATTTCTTAACTGTTGGACCACCTTTTCCTTTTTCTTTGGAGATCTAGCAATTTTTGATTGCATGCTAGATATTGCACGTGATACATTTTAGATATTATATGATCTGTTATTTTCCTCTGAAGAGTATTTTTTCTTTTTAGAAAGCGTTTGCATTTTTTTTAGAAGACATATGATCACCTTGAGCTTGGATAAGCTTAGGTTATGCTTTGCTAGAATGGTCCTATGGAAAGCTCTAGGTGTTCCCAAAACCTAACTTACTGAGACTCATATAAATACTCAGTTTCCTATGAAGACCTTGTTTAGGCTTAGTTTTAGGCTTTTCTTGTTAAAGTCTAGAGTAGTCTGTACTCTAAGGCATTGTTTGTCAATATTTTTAAAATGATTATCCACTAAGGAGATGTTTCAGACATTTTCACTCCCTCTCCCATCTTTTGACCCTGCTCCCACCTCCCTCACTCCTCTTGTGACGTTTTAACAATGTATCTGCTTATGAGCTGTATAATACCTAAGCTATTTTTCACTTTCCTTCTCTCCCTGGAATTAATTTTCACCCTTTTGATGCTCTCACCCTTGCTGAGCATACACATTCTAGGGTGTGGTCCCTAATCATGAGATGAAGCCTTTTTGGTCTTTCTCCTGGGTACCAAGGGGTTTCACAAGGTGCTAATGAGATTTTTTTCCTCTTTGGCTATGCCAGAACACCAGGATTTTCTACCGAGCCTCAAGCTCTGGTTTTGCTGTTTCTTTTTCAACCCTCCAGCAGCCGCTCTCTGGGAAGCCCTCAGCAGTCTCAGCCCTCAGCGGAGGACTTGCAGGGACACCCACAGTCACTTCCCGGGCTCCTCGTTNTTTATTTGTTGAGCCTATGCCTGTTTTTCATTCAGTGCTGTTTGAAGTTAACAGTAGAAATTTAACTTTAAAAGGAAGCTTATAGGTATAGGTATAAGGTATAAGGTTATTGGGCTAAGGATACCTAGTCCAGTCTTCTGTCCCATACAGTATAGAATCTGTGGTTCTTCTATAGCATCTGTGGTTCATTTGAAGGTGAAAGTGAAAGTTGCTCAGTTGTGTCTGACTCTTTGCGACCCCGTGGACTATATAGGCCATGGAATTCTCCAGGCTAGAATACTGGAGTGGTTAGCCTTTCCCTTCTCCAGGGGATCTTCCCAACCCAGGGATCAAACCCAGGTCTCCCTCATCGCGAGTGGATTCTTTACCAGCTGAGCCCCAGGGGAAGCCCAAGAATACTGGAGTGGGTAACCTATCCCTTCTCCAGCAGATCTTAGCCTCTGTCATTAGTTTCCTATGAAGGGTACGCCATACTTAGGAACAAAATCAGTATAAGTGTTGTATACCTTTAATTGTTTTGTCATCCTATCAGCTGGCCTTTTATTGCCTCCACACAGTAGCACTCTGGTTTTGACTTTTGGAACAGTGTTGATATACTTTTCCTATGGTGTTACTATCTCAAGAAACGGTGCTACCCCTCAACAGGTGTCTGAGCAGAATTTCAGAGTTCTCTCTGTTTACCACCAATAAAGATCCTAAAACGTATAGCTCCGAAAATACTTCTCATATATTCCACTTTCTTCATTGTAGTAATGATTCTTTTCAGTCCTGGAATTTAAAGTTTTTAATAGTTTTCATTTCTCTGCTTAGAGTCTCATTTATTAATTAAGAGTACTTTTTCTTGAATTCTCTGAGAGTATATTTTCTTGAACATGTTTGTAATAATTATTTAAGAGTTTCTATAAATTCAGCACCTGGGCCATGTTGGACTCAGTTTCTACTGATTACTCATTTCTTAACTGTTGGACCACCTTTTCCTTTTTCTTTGGAGATCTAGCAATTTTTGATTGCATGCTAGATATTGCACGTGATACATTTTAGATATTATATGATCTGTTATTTTCCTCTGAAGAGTATTTTTTCTTTTTAGAAAGCGTTTGCATTTTTTTTAGAAGACATATGATCACCTTGAGCTTGGATAAGCTTAGGTTATGCTTTGCTAGAATGGTCCTATGGAAAGCTCTAGGTGTTCCCAAAACCTAACTTACTGAGACTCATATAAATACTCAGTTTCCTATGAAGATCTTGTTTAGGCTTAGTTTTAGGCTTTTCTTGTTAAAGTCTAGAGTAGTCTGTACTCTAAGGCATTGTTTGTCAATATTTTTAAAATGATTATCCACTAAGGAGATGTTTCAGACATTTTCACTCCCTCTCCCATCTTTTGACCCTGCTCCCACCTCCCTCACTCCTCTTGTGACGTTTTAACAATGTATCTGCTTATGAGCTGTATAATACCTAAGCTATTTTTCACTTTCCTTCTCTCCCTGGAATTAATTTTCACCCTTTTGATGCTCTCACCCTTGCTGAGCATACACATTCTAGGGTGTGGTCCCTAATCATGAGATGAAGCCTTTTTGGTCTTTCTCCTGGGTACCAAGGGGTTTCACAAGGTGCTAATGAGATTTTTTTCCTCTTTGGCTATGCCAGAACACCAGGATTTTCTACCGAGCCTCAAGCTCTGGTTTTGCTGTTTCTTTTTCAACCCTCCAGCAGCCGCTCTCTGGGAAGCCCTCAGCAGTCTCAGCCCTCAGCGGAGGACTTGCAGGGACACCCACAGTCACTTCCCGGGCTCCTCGTTGTACGACTTGCTCCTCTCCATTGCCCTGCCTGGTGGATTCCAGCTCTTCAAACTCGGAACTCAGCTTTCCCAGTTCAGAGAGCCTGCTGTGCTCTGCGTGGATTCTAGTTCCCCTTGCTGCTTTTGATAAATTGTTCCTAGGCAAAGAGCTGGGCAGTTGGGGTCACCTTGTGAGTTTTTTTCTCTCAGAGATTGCAGTCTTGCACTGAAAGATGTTTTCAGTGTCTGAAAATCATTGCCCTCATTCGGTTTTATGGTTCTGTGGGAACGGTGGAAGTGTTAGTCCTATATGAGTAACTCCTGTCTCTTGGACTCCTATTGGAAGCAGAAATCCTTCCTCTGCTTCTTGTAGAACCCATCCATCACTAGTATAGGTGATAATCACCCAAGATTGAAACAGCAGCCTTTTAACTGTTCTCTGGTCTCCTTACCTTCAGCCTCCATATAATCTCCAGAGGGAACTCTGTAAAACACCAATCTGCTCTGTAATTTCACTGTTGGAAATCCTCCTTAGGAATTCTATTACCCTTAGGATAAAGTTCAGACTCTCTAAAGTGACTCAGAGTCCTCCCTCTTTGATTCATCCCCTGCCTTCCTCTCCAGCCTTGGGTTTTGTTGCTCTGTCTTGAACCCTTGTGTGGATCACGCTGATCTCCTCCAGTTGTCAGATGTGCAGTGGTGTTACTTCCCTTTGCACATTTACTTTTCTGTGTCTGGAATCCCCACATCTTGACTTCCCTCCTTACTTGGCCAACTCCTGCTCTTTAATTTGCAACACAGACATTTTTCCTGGAAGGCCTATACAAGCTTCCTGCTATATGAAAGTAGAGCATTCCTATGAAACCTATGAAACCAAAATGATGTAAAGTGCAAAACATATCTTGCTAACAATGTACAGAGTAAACTGAGATACAAGTAGAAAGTCAAGGGCTACCCAGAGTAACAGGCAAGTTTGGCCTTGGAGTACAAAATGATGCAGGGCAAAGGCTAACAGCATTGCCAGGGAGTGCACTGGTCATAGCAAACACCCTCTTCCAACAACACAAGAGACAACTGTACACATGGACATCACCAGATGGTCAATACTGAAGTCAGACTGATTATATTCTTTGCAGCTGAGATGGAGAAGCTCTATACAGTCAGAAAAAAACAGGACCAGGAGCTGACTGTGGCTCAAATCATGAACTCCTTATTGTCAAATTCAGACTTAAATTGAAGAAAGTAGGGAAAATCATTAGACTATTCAAATATGACCTAAATCAAAGCCCTTATGATTACACAGTAGAAGTGACAAATAGATTCAAGGGATTAGATTTGATAGACAGAATGCCTGATGAACTATGGATGGAGGTTTGTGACATTGTACAGGAGGCAGTGATTAAAATCATCCCCAAGAAAAAGAAATGCAAAAGGCAAAATGGTTGTTTGAGGAGGCCTTACAAATAGCTGAGAAAAGAGGAGAAGTTAAAGGCAAAGGAGAAAAGGAAAGATATGCCCATCTGAATGCAGACTCCAAAGAATAGCAAGGAGAGATAAGAAAACCTTTCTAAGTGATCAGTGCAAAGAAATAGAGGGAAACAATAGAAGGGAAAGACTAGAGATCTCCAAGAAAATTAGAGATACCAAGGGATGTTTCATGCAGAGATGGGCACAATAAAGGACAGAAATGGTATGGACCTAACAGAAGCAGAAGATATTAAGAAGAGGTGGCAAGAATATAGAAACAAACTATACAGAAAAGATCTTCATGACCCAGATAACCACAGTGGTGTGCTCACTCACCTAGGGCCAGACATCCAGGAATGTGAAGTCAAGTGGACTTTAGGAAGCATCACTATGAATAAAGCTAGTGGAGGTGATGGAATTTCCAGTTGAGCTATTTCAAATCCTAAAAGATGATGCTGTGAAAGCGCTGCACTCATAATGCCAGCAAATTTGGAAAACTCAGCAGTGGTCACAGGCCTGGAAAAGGTCAGTTTTCATTCCACTCTCAAAGAAAGGCAATGCCAAAGAATGTTCAAACTACTGCACAATTCTACTCATTTCACACACTACCAAAGTAAGTATCAAAATTCTCCCAAGTGAGACTTCAATAGTATGTGAACTGAGAACTTCCGGATGTTCAAGCTGGACTTAGAAAAGGCAGAGGAATGAGAGATCAAATTGTTAACATCTGCTGGATCATCAAAAAAGCAAGAGAGTTCCAGCAAAACATCTACTTCTGCATTATTGACTATGCCAAAGCCTTTGACTGTGTGGATCACAATAAACTGTGGAGAATTCTTAAAGAGATGGGAATACCAGACCACCTTAATTGCCTCCTGGGAAATCTGTATGCAGATCAAGAAGCAAGAGTTAGAACTGGACATGGAACAAGAGACTGGTTCAAAATTGGGAAAGGAGTTCGTCAAGGCTGTATATTGTCACCCTGCTTATTTAACTTACATGCAGAGTGCATCATGGTGAAATGCTGGGCTAGATGAATCACAAGCTGGAATCAAGATTGCTGGGA
>SJYW01045364.1:320469-335489 GCA_006410735.1 Raphicerus campestris
TGGCTATGCCAGAACACCAGGATTTTCTACCGAGCCTCAAGCTCTGGTTTTGCTGTTTCTTTTTCAACCCTCCAGCAGCCGCTCTCTGGGAAGCCCTCAGCAGTCTCAGCCCTCAGCGGAGGACTTGCAGGGACACCCACAGTCACTTCCCGGGCTCCTCGTTGTACGACTTGCTCCTCTCCATTGCCCTGCCTGGTGGATTCCAGCTCTTCAAACTCGGAACTCAGCTTTCCCAGTTCAGAGAGCCTGCTGTGCTCTGCGTGGATTCTAGTTCCCCTTGCTGCTTTTGATAAATTGTTCCTAGGCAAAGAGCTGGGCAGTTGGGGTCACCTTGTGAGTTTTTTTCTCTCAGAGATTGCAGTCTTGCACTGAAAGATGTTTTCAGTGTCTGAAAATCATTGCCCTCATTCGGTTTTATGGTTCTGTGGGAACGGTGGAAGTGTTAGTCCTATATGAGTAACTCCTGTCTCTTGGACTCCTATTGGAAGCAGAAATCCTTCCTCTGCTTCTTGTAGAACCCATCCATCACTAGTATAGGTGATAATCACCCAAGATTGAAACAGCAGCCTTTTAACTGTTCTCTGGTCTCCTTACCTTCAGCCTCCATACAATCTCCAGAGGGAACTCTGTAAAACACCAATCTGCTCTGTAATTTCACTGTTGGAAATCCTCCTTAGGAATTCTATTACCCTTAGGATAAAGTTCAGACTCTCTAAAGTGACTCAGAGTCCTCCCTCTTTGATTCATCCCCTGCCTTCCTCTCCAGCCTTGGGTTTTGTTGCTCTGTCTTGAACCCTTGTGTGGATCACGCTGATCTCCTCCAGTTGTCAGATGTGCAGTGGTGTTACTTCCCTTTGCACATTTACTTTTCTGTGTCTGGAATCCCCACATCTTGACTTCCCTCCTTACTTGGCCAACTCCTGCTCTTTAATTTGCAACACAGGCATTTTTCCTGGAAGGCCTATACAAGCTTCCTGCTATATGAAAGTAGAGCATTCCTATGAAACCTATGAAACCAAAATGATGTAAAGTGCAAAACATATCTTGCTAACAATGTACAGAGTAAACTGAGATACAAGTAGAAAGTCAAGGGCTACCCAGAGTAACAGGCAAGTTTGGCCTTGGAGTACAAAATGATGCAGGGCAAAGGCTAACAGCATTGCCAGGGAGTGCACTGGTCATAGCAAACACCCTCTTCCAACAACACAAGAGACAACTGTACACATGGACATCACCAGATGGTCAATACTGAAGTCAGACTGATTATATTCTTTGCAGCTGAGATGGAGAAGCTCTATACAGTCAGAAAAAAACAGGACCAGGAGCTGACTGTGGCTCAAATCATGAACTCCTTATTGTCAAATTCAGACTTAAATTGAAGAAAGTAGGGAAAATCATTAGACTATTCAAATATGACCTAAATCAAAGCCCTTATGATTACACAGTAGAAGTGACAAATAGATTCAAGGGATTAGATTTGATAGACAGAATGCCTGATGAACTATGGATGGAGGTTTGTGACATTGTACAGGAGGCAGTGATTAAAATCATCCCCAAGAAAAAGAAATGCAAAAGGCAAAATGGTTGTTTGAGGAGGCCTTACAAATAGCTGAGAAAAGAGGAGAAGTTAAAGGCAAAGGAGAAAAGGAAAGATATGCCCATCTGAATGCAGACTCCAAAGAATAGCAAGGAGAGATAAGAAAACCTTTCTAAGTGATCAGTGCAAAGAAATAGAGGGAAACAATAGAAGGGAAAGACTAGAGATCTCCAAGAAAATTAGAGATACCAAGGGATGTTTCATGCAGAGATGGGCACAATAAAGGACAGAAATGGTATGGACCTAACAGAAGCAGAAGATGTTAAGAAGAGGTGGCAAGAATATAGAAACAAACTATACAGAAAAGATCTTCATGACCCAGATAACCACAGTGGTGTGCTCACTCACCTAGGGCCAGACATCCAGGAATGTGAAGTCAAGTGGACTTTAGGAAGCATCACTATGAATAAAGCTAGTGGAGGTGATGGAATTTCCAGTTGAGCTATTTCAAATCCTAAAAGATGATGCTGTGAAAGCGCTGCACTCATTATGCCAGCAAATTTGGAAAACTCAGCAGTGGTCACAGGCCTGGAAAAGGTCAGTTTTCATTCCAATCTCAAAGAAAGGCAATGCCAAAGAATGTTCAAACTACTGCACAATTCTACTCATTTCACATGCTACCAAAGTAAGTATCAAAATTCTCCAAGTGAGACTTCAATAGTATGTGAACTGAGAACTTCCGGATGTTCAAGCTGGACTTAGAAAAGGCAGAGGAATGAGAGATCAAATTGTTAACATCTGCTGNTCTACTCATTTCACACACTACCAAAGTAAGTATCAAAATTCTCCCAAGTGAGACTTCAATAGTATGTGAACTGAGAACTTCCGGATGTTCAAGCTGGACTTAGAAAAGGCAGAGGAATGAGAGATCAAATTGTTAACATCTGCTGGATCATCAAAAAAGCAAGAGAGTTCCAGCAAAACATCTACTTCTGCATTATTGACTATGCCAAAGCCTTTGACTGTGTGGATCACAGTAAACTGTGGAAAATTCTTAAAGAGATGGGAATACCAGACCACCTTAATTGCCTCCTGGGAAATCTGTATGCAGATCAAGAAGCAAGAGTTAGAACTGGACATGGAACAAGAGACTGGTTCAAAATTGGGAAAGGAGTTCGTCAAGGCTGTATATTGTCACCCTGCTTATTTAACTTACATGCAGAGTGCATCATGGTGAAATGCTGGGCTAGATGAATCACAAGCTGGAATCAAGATTGCCGGGAAGAACATCACTAACCTCAGATATGCAGATAACACCACCCTATGGCAAAAAGTGGAAAACTAAAGAGCCTCTTGATGAAGGTGAAAGAGGAGTGTGAAAAAGCTGGCTTAAAACTCAACATTCAAAACAATTAAGATCATGACATCTGGTCCCACCACTTTATGGCATATCATTGGGGAAACAATGGAAACAGTGAAAGACTATTTTCTTGGGCTCCAAAATCATTGCAGATGGTGACTGCAGCCATGAAATTAAAAGATGCTTGTTCTTTGGAAGAAAAGCTATTGACAAACCTATACAGCAAATTAAAAAGTAGAGACATCGCTTTGCCGACAAAGGCTCATCTAGTCAAACTACTGGTTTTTCCAGTAGTCATGTATGGATGTGAGAGTTGGATCATAAAAAAAGCTGAGTGCCATAGAATTGATGCTTTTGCACTGTGGTGTTGGAGAAGACTCTCGAGAGTCTCTTGGACTGCAAGGATATCAAACTAGTCAATCCTAAAGGAAATCAGTCCTGAATATTCATTGGAAGGACTGATACTGAAACTGAAGCTCCAATACTTTGGCTGACTCATTGGAAGAGACCATGATGCTGGGAAAGACTGAGGGCAAGAGCGGGGGGGGACAGAGGCTGAGATGGTTGGATGGCATCACTGACTCAATGGGCATGAGTCTGAGCCAACTCCAGGTGATAGTGAAGGACAGGGAAGCCTGGTGTGCTGCAGGTCATGGGGTTGCAAATAGTCAGACATGACTTGGAGACTGAACAGCAACATGCGCGTGTACCTTGAGATAACACTTTGCTCACCCAGGGTGAAAAGAGTCATACTGGGCCTAGGATTGGAGACACTTGTCTTATTGCTGCCTTATACATCCTGAATATTTGTACATCCTGGTTTCACATTTCCTGAATATTTTCCTATGAGAATTTTCATTATAGGTAGGACAGTATTTTCTAGCTGTGCCTATTTTTCAAGGATGAGAATTCTAAAAACTTTTTTATTATGAAAAATTTCAAAGTATCATATAATAATGAATATCCATATATACATCATCTGGATTTAATAATTGTCAACATTTTACCACATTTGCTGTATCATTTTTGTTTTATTGCTAGTGTTTATCATCCCTACATATTTCCCTAAAAATATGGCTCTTTCTTGCAGTGCCGTATACCATTATTGCTTTCATTAAAATGAGCTAGAATTCCTTAATATCATATAATACATTGTCCATATTCAAATTTCTTACTTGTCTTCAAAGTATCTTTTGTAGCTGGTTTGTTCAGTTAAGGATCTAATCAAGGCCAATACATTTCATTTCATTCTTATGTCTCTTAAGCCTCTTTGAGCTTAGAACAGTTCTTCCTTATCCTTACTTTTATATGTGTGTGCGTCTTTGTGTGAACACATGACATTGACTTGTTAAAGAGACAGGCCGGTTGGCTTACACCCTGTCTCATTTCCTGAATTTGTCTGCTTTTTCAGGATGGGTTTTGATGCTTTATTTGATGTTGAGCATCTCCTTGGGTCTGAAGATTGGCAGCAGTTGGGAGACCCTGTACACAGAGGGCCCCAGATAGTAAGGAGGATAGACTCAAAAGGCGGTAGAGTATTCCGTGTTCATGTGTTTTGCTTCCTGCCAGAGCTGATAGACTCATATGAACACACAGCACCAGAGTCCTTTCGGAAAGAACCAGCAAGGCCTTTCTTTTTGCTAGGTCATTAGCACAGAGCTTGAGGATATAATGATCCTATTAGACATATATTTTGAATAGCATATCTTGAGTAGAACAAGTTAAAACAAAGAGACAGGAAGATGAAACTAAAACTATGAGAAGGCCATAGGAAATTCCCAGTAGCCTGACTGCTTGAGTTTGTTCTCCTCTCCTGAAGTCTGCTCATCTCTCTCTGTTGTAGCAGGGAACCAAATTTGGAATAGACAACTGCCCAGGATGAGGTGTCTTGGGAGAAGCTGATGACAGACCTTAGGAGATTAGGCTTGGGAAGAAGGAAGTGTAGGATAGGGAGGCAAACAGTGAGAGGGTCCAGCTCACCTCTTTTCTCCTTCCCCCCAAAGACTGGTGCTATGAGAAAGCCTGTAAAATCTTTCTGATCTTAAAGGTGTTTTGGAAAATTACTCAATCCTTATTAGCATTCTTAACTTACGCAGGGGAACTGAAACTTGAATGGTATCGTGTGGGAAGATTTAAAAACAACAAATACCTAGTCCCACCCTCAGAAATTCTGATGTAATGAGTCTCAGATGTGCCCATGACGACAGGATTTTTAAAGACTCCCCAGGTGATTCTAATGTGCATCTATGTTTGAGACCTGCTGACCTAGAGCAATAGACCATACGTACATTATCTTTTTTTAAAAAGACATTCAATCATCTTTCCCACCTCCATTAAGCTGTATGGAATTCTAATGCATAAAAAAAGATAATAGTGGATTTTCTTTACTTAAGATGTTTGTGAAATCTTGCTCATCAGACACCATTTGCCATCTGCANGCTATTGACAAACCTATACAGCAAATTAAAAAGTAGAGACATTGCTTTGCCGACAAAGGCTCATCTAGTCAAACTACTGGTTTTTCCAGTAGTCATGTATGGATGTGAGAGTTGGATCATAAAAAAAGCTGAGTGCCATAGAATTGATGCTTTTGCACTGTGGTGTTGGAGAAGACTCTCGAGAGTCTCTTGGACTGCAAGGATATCAAACTAGTCAATCCTAAAGGAAATCAGTCCTGAATATTCATTGGAAGGACTGATACTGAAACTGAAGCTCCAATACTTTGGCTGACTCATTGGAAGAGACCATGATGCTGGGAAAGACTGAGGGCAAGAGCGGGGGGGGACAGAGGCTGAGATGGTTGGATGGCATCACTGACTCAATGGGCATGAGTCTGAGCCAACTCCAGGTGATAGTGAAGGACAGGGAAGCCTGGTGTGCTGCAGGTCATGGGGTTGCAAATAGTCAGACATGACTTGGAGACTGAACAGCAACATGCGCGTGTACCTTGAGATAACACTTTGCTCACCCAGGGTGAAAAGAGTCATACTGGGCCTAGGATTGGAGACACTTGTCTTATTGCTGCCTTATACATCCTGAATATTTGTACATCCTGGTTTCACATTTCCTGAATATTTTCCTATGAGAATTTTCATTATAGGTAGGACAGTATTTTCTAGCTGTGCCTATTTTTCAAGGATGAGAATTCTAAAAACTTTTTTATTATGAAAAATTTCAAAGTATCATATAATAATGAATATCCATATATACATCATCTGGATTTAATAATTGTCAACATTTTACCACATTTGCTGTATCATTTTTGTTTTATTGCTAGTGTTTATCATCCCTACATATTTCCCTAAAAATATGGCTCTTTCTTGCAGTGCCGTATACCATTATTGCTTTCATTAAAATGAGCTAGAATTCCTTAATATCATATAATACATTGTCCATATTCAAATTTCTTACTTGTCTTCAAAGTATCTTTTGTAGCTGGTTTGTTCAGTTAAGGATCTAATCAAGGCCAATACATTTCATTTCATTCTTATGTCTCTTAAGCCTCTTTGAGCTTAGAACAGTTCTTCCTTATCCTTACTTTTATATGTGTGTGCGTCTTTGTGTGAACACATGACATTGACTTGTTAAAGAGACAGGCCGGTTGGCTTACACCCTGTCTCATTTCCTGAATTTGTCTGCTTTTTCAGGATGGGTTTTGATGCTTTATTTGATGTTGAGCATCTCCTTGGGTCTGAAGATTGGCAGCAGTTGGGAGACCCTGTACACAGAGGGCCCCAGATAGTAAGGAGGATAGACTCAAAAGGCGGTAGAGTATTCCGTGTTCATGTGTTTTGCTTCCTGCCAGAGCTGATAGACTCATATGAACACACAGCACCAGAGTCCTTTCGGAAAGAACCAGCAAGGCCTTTCTTTTTGCTAGGTCATTAGCACAGAGCTTGAGGATATAATGATCCTATTAGACATATATTTTGAATAGCATATCTTGAGTAGAACAAGTTAAAACAAAGAGACAGGAAGATGAAACTAAAACTATGAGAAGGCCATAGGAAATTCCCAGTAGCCTGACTGCTTGAGTTTGTTCTCCTCTCCTGAAGTCTGCTCATCTCTCTCTGTTGTAGCAGGGAACCAAATTTGGAATAGACAACTGCCCAGGATGAGGTGTCTTGGGAGAAGCTGATGACAGACCTTAGGAGATTAGGCTTGGGAAGAAGGAAGTGTAGGATAGGGAGGCAAACAGTGAGAGGGTCCAGCTCACCTCTTTTCTCCTTCCCCCCAAAGACTGGTGCTATGAGAAAGCCTGTAAAATCTTTCTGATCTTAAAGGTGTTTTGGAAAATTACTCAATCCTTATTAGCATTCTTAACTTACGCAGGGGAACTGAAACTTGAATGGTATCGTGTGGGAAGATTTAAAAACAACAAATACCTAGTCCCACCCTCAGAAATTCTGATGTAATGAGTCTCAGATGTGCCCATGACGACAGGATTTTTAAAGACTCCCCAGGTGATTCTAATGTGCATCTATGTTTGAGACCTGCTGACCTAGAGCAATAGACCATACGTACATTATCTTTTTTTAAAAAGACATTCAATCATCTTTCCCACCTCCATTAAGCTGTATGGAATTCTAATGCATAAAAAAAGATAATAGTGGATTTTCTTTACTTAAGATGTTTGTGAAATCTTGCTCATCAGACACCATTTGCCATCTGCATTACTAACTTTTTCCAAGCTCTCATTTCCTCCCTATAGCAGCATCTTCATAGAACTAAGTGCCAAAGAGGAAGACTATTCAAAAACATCACCGATCTGGAGTTTACTGGATTTTAGCCGTCTAGATCTGGATTTGAATGCTACTTGTTAACTGTGTGACTTTGGACAACTACACCTAAACTCTCTGACCCTCATTTCCTTTACCTCTTAATTGGAGATGATACTTATCTTACATGTTGTTAGTAAAACAGAAAGTTTGATATAAGCTAGTGTACTCTCAATAGAGGTTAGCTCCTTGGGTACTTCAGGCTTTCCTTGAGGCCACTGTAAACTTTCAGGTCTGTTCTGGCATGGAACTGATGGTTTGGCTTAATCCAGGAAACCTCAGTTGCCTTCCTATTGAACTTGCATTGTCAGATGAACACAGATTCGCTCTATCCATGACAGGTCAAAAGTTCTTGATGGACTTGTAGCTTCATGGGAACAGATGGAGTGGGGGCGGAGTTGTTCCTGTTGAATGATGAAGGAGAAGCCAGGAACTCCCATGTAATGTCTCAGGAAATACTCTGTAACTTCGTAAATTGAATGAACTGAGATAATCATTGGAGAGGGAAGCAGGTGCAAGCCTATTTTCATGAGAATGAAAGCAGTATGAGGGTCTAGAAATGGTGGTGATGGATGGGCTGGAGTTTGATGTGGGAAGGAGTTCTCTGTGGGCCAGAGATGTAGGTTCATAGATGAGGGAGGATTTTTTTTGATTCAGGAAACTTTTTTTTTTTAATGACAATGGAATTTTATACAAGTATGTAAAAACATGAACATATTCTTTCCTTTTGCTATCCCAATATGGTTAAACAAAACTCCCAGGTAATACAGACACCTCAGTGTTTTTCATGGTGCATATGCTGAGAAGTGTAACTGAGCGATGTGAAATTTAACTTGCTCCTCCTTCTCCTTCTTCTTACCCAGACTTTTGTTAAGTTGTAAAATGGCTGGAGGTGTTCAGGAAGATGACAAAGGAGAAGTCAGAGGCTAGGAGAATTACAAAACTAGATGATCTGTAATTGAATAATGTTGAGTAGAATACACAAATCAAAAGTGTCTAAAATCTGTTTAAAGAAAACTCATTCGGGTTTGGCCCTATCTCAGTGACATTGAACTAATGTTTCAAGTCTCAGCATGGCTAAATGTGGTATTTCCTGTTTATCTTCCACAAGCTGGCATTGATTTCCATNCCCTCATTTCCTTTACCTCTTAATTGGAGATGATACTTATCTTACATGTTGTTAGTAAAACAGAAAGTTTGATATAAGCTAGTGTACTCTCAATAGAGGTTAGCTCCTTGGGTACTTCAGGCTTTCCTTGAGGCCACTGTAAACTTTCAGGTCTGTTCTGGCATGGAACTGATGGTTTGGCTTAATCCAGGAAACCTCAGTTGCCTTCCTATTGAACTTGCATTGTCAGATGAACACAGATTCGCTCTATCCATGACAGGTCAAAAGTTCTTGATGGACTTGTAGCTTCATGGGAACAGATGGAGTGGGGGCGGAGTTGTTCCTGTTGAATGATGAAGGAGAAGCCAGGAACTCCCATGTAATGTCTCAGGAAATACTCTGTAACTTCGTAAATTGAATGAACTGAGATAATCATTGGAGAGGGAAGCAGGTGCAAGCCTATTTTCATGAGAATGAAAGCAGTATGAGGGTCTAGAAATGGTGGTGATGGATGGGCTGGAGTTTGATGTGGGAAGGAGTTCTCTGTGGGCCAGAGATGTAGGTTCATAGATGAGGGAGGATTTTTTTTGATTCAAGAAACTTTTTTTTTTTAAATGACAATGGAATTTTATACAAGTATGTAAAAACATGAACATATTCTTTCCTTTTGCTATCCCAATATGGTTAAACAAAACTCCCAGGTAATACAGACACCTCAGTGTTTTTCATGGTGCATATGCTGAGAAGTGTAACTGAGCGATGTGAAATTTAACTTGCTCCTCCTTCTCCTTCTTCTTACCCAGACTTTTGTTAAGTTGTAAAATGGCTGGAGGTGTTCAGGAAGATGACAAAGGAGAAGTCAGAGGCTAGGAGAATTACAAAACTAGATGATCTGTAATTGAATAATGTTGAGTAGAATACACAAATCAAAAGTGTCTAAAATCTGTTTAAAGAAAACTCATTCGGGTTTGGCCCTATCTCAGTGACATTGAACTAATGTTTCAAGTCTCAGCATGGCTAAATGTGGTATTTCCTGTTTATCTTCCACAAGCTGGCATTGATTTCCACATCATGTTTCCTGCACACCCCCGACCTCTACAGAGTGAAAAATGCTTTCCTAGTTTCCTCAGCACTCACAATGAAGAACCTTCAGAGTTCTTTTATTTCTGGCCTCTGACTAAGCAGAGGAATAGCATCCTATTACAATAGGTGTTTGAGCCAGTTAGGATGTTTGGTGGGCTCACTGTGGATTATCTTTAGTCCATTAAAATTTTTTTTAAAAATTATTGACAGGTTATTATCCAAAACAGGTGAGTTTGGTTGCTAACCCATTTTAATGTAGTATTGTAGTTTTTATTTCCATTCTTAACAGACAGATGAGGGGGGAAAAAAAAAACCACTTCTAAGAAGTGAGAAGTAGAAAATGTTCATCTGGAATGATAACCTTTTGGTAATTTGAAATTGAAACCAAGGCAGTTTCTGGCACACTGTGAGCTGGGGCCTCCTCTCTGGGGCCCCATCTCCTGCTGTCTGGTGCGCCTCCGCTCACATCCAGGCGCTGCACAGGGGTCCTGTGTGGCTCTGGGATCACAGTTTACTTGCCCATAGTGTCCTATAAGAGCACCCCCTGCAAGGCTAAGATCTTATTTATTTTTTTTTTAGCATTTCTCCTTCCCAAGAAAATTGTTATTTTTTTTAATGCCTCAGGGTTAACAAGCTATCTGAGGAATGAATTTGATAAAGATAGCTCAATTTAAGTTCTGTGTGACCTCAGTGGTAGGGCTCAGTGTTTCAGCCTGCTGTGAGTGTGTACATTTCAAGAGAAGTTCCCTATAAACCCCAACTAATGCATCCATCTGTCCACAAAGGCATTTCAGGATTTCATGTATAGATTTTAATGACTGGGGCAGAATGGCATACAGTCACTTACACAGACTTCCTCAAATCTCAACGCAAGATTTATGTTTCAAACCTATTTTAAAGATAGGGCTTACTTAAATTTTAACTTAATGTCACTTAATTCTCTTTTAATTATACCTCCCCATTGCCAGGACATTTAAAAGTCCCCTCTCTTCCTACCAAAGTTAGGAAGTTGGTGACCTCTCAGTTTCCACCCATTTGTGACTCTTCTCAGTACTGGTGAAGAGGCGAAGCTTGTAGAGTATAGGGATTTTAGTTCTTCCCTTTGGATTCAATTAACAATTGACTCCCTTGATTATGATCCTGACTTTTCAGTGTGAGGCACATCTTTATTTCCCTTTCACTAGTTTTAACAACGAACTTTTTCACTTCATTGTTACTTAATGAAGACATAGATAATAGTGAATACATGATTCAGAACAGCCCTGGTCAATAGAAATAGCATGTGAGCTCCATACTTAATTTTGAATTTTGTATTAGCCACATTAAAAAATAAAAAGAAACAGGTGAAATACATTTTTTAGTAATATATTTAATGCAATGTAAAATATTATTTCACTGTGGAATCAACATAGAAAGTGAAGTATCTCATACTTGTTCCCCCTACCCCCACCTGTACATAGTCTTTGAAATCTAGGATGTAGTTTTATATTTTATAGCACATCTCAGTTTGTAATAGCCACATTTCAAGTGCTCAGTAGCTAAATGCAGCTAGTGACTATATTATTTTTAGACTTGGAAGGTTTCTGAGTAAGAAGACTACTGAATTGTGAGCTTAGGTTTAGTTTTAACTAGACTGTATTCTTTGTGAAAAATGTTTGTCTAAACTGATGATTTTTATTCCTAAATCTTCCCTGATGTTCTCCACTTCAGTAATCGTCACTGGCAGGTTTGCTCTGTATGTTTTTATAGGTAGGGCACTGTGCACCTCCAAGAGATACTAATTACAATGCACACGGCTGTTTGCAGTCGCAATGTGTCAGTAACACTGCCTAATTGTCCATGCCAGAAAGGAAGTTTGTAATACTTTATTTCCTCCACCCCCTTCCCCATCTTCTCCAGTCTCTCTTTCACTGAGTGATGTTGGTTCTGCCTCCAAAATACGTCTAGAATCTGACTTCAGCTCTCAGTCTCTGCTACCACCTCTTTAGAGAGACTGCTCCCAACTGGACTAACGCCGTGGCCGCTAACTGGTTCCCCACGTCCACTTCGGATGTTCTCTGGTCCTTTCTCCATGTTGCAACCTGTGTTGGAAAAGGCAAGTCTGAGCAGGCCTCTCTCCCTCTGAAAATCTTCTAACAACCTCCCGTGCTTTTAGGATAGAGTCCAAAACCCTTTGGTGGCCCACAGGGTTCTCGGAGGCTCCTGCCCATCTACTATTCCTTCCTTATTTTGCATTGCCTCTCTCTTCCTTACTAGGACTTTCACACACTTTTCAACTTTTACTTCCTGAGCTTGTTGCCTCTTTCTTTGCCTGGCTAACTTATTTTTGCCATGTCAGGTCAAATAGGACTTCCTTGGGTTGCCTTCTTTTCTTCCTTGACTCTTGGGTTCCCATTCTATATGTAATGTATGTTTTCATAGTACCACTATGTCTCCTTCAACACTTATCAGAATTTTATGATTGTTTGTGTAATTTTAGTGTATTATCTGGGTTGACCAGTGTAAGAGTCACGATAAAGGAGCACACTCTCTTCCTTGTTCATGACCTTTGTGTCTTTAGTACCAGCCCTGGGCCCGGCATATCGCAAGCCTTCAGTGAATTCCAGCTGAACCTGTAAATGGCTCAGCCTGTTGTTTCTGGCAGTTTGGTAGCTTTAGGAGGCTTCTTGAGGTTGAAGAACCTCATGTTGATATGACTACAGTGTTCTAGCTTCTGTTTTCCTGTGAACATCTTAGAGTATATCCTTTATGAAGCTACTTCTTTGGCAAATTGCTGATAGATCTGGGAAAATTCCACTGGCCATTGAGATAATGACTGCAATATCACTAAATTTGTTTTGTAGAATAAGCGTACTTTTACCACCAACGTCCCCTGTCCTCATACCAGCTCACATGGTTGTGGAATTCCTAGGTCATAGGTATGTGCATGTTCAAATTGACCATATAGTTCCAAATTGTTTTCCAGAATGTAGGAATTCTTTGTTTGCTCTGTGTCATCAGACTCTGTGTTTTTGCCAGTATTGTGGTGTAAATGATGTTTTATGGTTTAAATTTATAGTTTCCTGATTTCTAATGAAAATCTAAAGAATTTTTAATTTTTTAAAATTCACCATTCCTGTTTTCCTTCCTCTAAAATGACTTTTGCCTTTTTTCTGTTTGATTGTTCATCTTTTCCTCATTGATTTTTTGAGATTTTTCTATATTCTAGGTCCTAATGCTTGATGGTATTCGTATTGCTAGTATTTTCTCCCATTTTGTTGCTTTTTACCTCCTAAGTCATCCCATGGTCTTTGTATGAATCAAGAGTATTAATTTTAATATAGTAAATTAGCCAATCTTTTCCTTTATGGTTCTGCTTTCTAAAATCTCATTTAAGTACACTCCACATTATTCCAAAGTTATGAATCTGTCTTTAGCTTCATTTATTTTGATCAATAGTATTTTTGTTATCTTTCAGTTCTATGTATTTTCTAATTTTAATTCTTCTGTAACCTCTGAGTAATTTAGAATTGTGTTTCTGAATTTCAAGTATATAATTTCCTTTTATAGTTCTTCTTGCTACTGATACTTAATTTAACTATTTACTTTCAGATAACATTGTGAGCTAAGAGAATGTGAAATTTGCTGAGATCTATTTTATGGTCTGGAATGTGGTTAATTTTTATAAGCTGTGTGTGCTTAAAAAGAAGGTGTGTTCTCGAGTTGTTGAATGAGTTGTATCACAGGTGCTCAGGAGATCAAGCTGGTTGTGTAGTTCAGATTTCTGTGTCCTTACTGGTTTTATTGTTGTTGTTTTGTATGTCAGTTACTGAGAGAGTATGTTAAAATCTTCCATTNATATGTGTTCTCAAGTTGTTGAATGAGTTGTATCACAGGTGCTCAGTAGATCAAGCTGGTTGTGTAGTTCAGATTTCTGTGTCCTTACTGGTTTTATTGTTGTTGTTTTGTATGTCAGTTACTGAGAGAGTATGTTAAAATCTTCCATTATTATGTGGATTTACACTTTCTTTTTAGTTGAGACTCTCCTTTTTTTTTTCTATATACCTTTGAATCTATGTGATTAAGTGCATATACATGTAAAATTGTTACATATTCCTGGTGAACTGAACATTTTTATTAATGATTATCTTTATATCAGTAATCCTTTTGCCTTTAAATCTGTTTTGTCTGATATTGATATAGCTTTACCAGTTTTTTCTTGATTACTGTGTTTGATGTATTTTTTCATAAACTTTACATTAAATTTGTGTTAAGCCTTATATATGGCCCTTACAAATAACTTAAAGTTGTATTTTGTTTTTTAGTTTAGTTTGATAATATTTGTCTTTTAACTAGACAGTCAGGTTCATCTACACTGATTGTGATTAATGTTATACAGGCATACCTTGGAGATATTTTGGGTTTGATTCCAGACCACTCAATAAAGCAAATATCCCAATAAAATGGGTCATATTAAGTTTTTTGCCTTCCAGTGTATATACAAGTTAGGTTTACACCATACTATGGTCTGTTAAATATGTGATACTAGCGTTATATCATTGGAGAAGGAAATGGCAACCCACTCCAGTATTCTTGCCTGGAGAATCCCAGGGATGGAGGAGCCTGGTGGGCTGCCGTCTATGGGGTCGCACAGAGTCGGACACNCATACTATGGTCTGTTAAATATGTGATACTAGCGTTATATCATTGGAGAAGGAAATGGCAACCCACTCCAGTATTCTTGCCTGGGGAATCCCAGGGATGGAGAAGCCTGGTGGGCTGCCGTCTATGGGGTCGCACAGAGTCGGACACAACTGAAGTGACTTAGCAGCAGTGTTATATCTCCAAAATCAGTGAAAAAAAGAAAGCAAAGCCTAAAAAACAACAACAAAATATGTATCTATTTTAGTTAAATATTACTTTGTTGCTAAAAAATGCTAACCATCTTCTGAGCCTTCATCATATTGTGATCTTTTTTTCCCTTTGAATATTTGTTTGTGTATCTGGCTGTGCCAGATTTTAGTTGTAGTGTGCTGGGTCTTTGCTGCAGCGTGAGAACTCTTAGTTGAGGCATGTGGCATCTAGTTCTCTTGACTAGACTAGAACCTGGGTCCCCTGCATTGGGAGCACGGAGTCTTAGCCACTGAACCATCATTAGGTAACCTTTCTGCAGGT
>SJYW01045368.1:0-25334 GCA_006410735.1 Raphicerus campestris
TATTTGCTACAATATACTTTTTCTATAATACACTTTTGCTACCTCTGGGTACAGTGCACAACTTCATACTGCAGAATGAAGAAAAGGAAGCTTTTCACATTTAGAGGAATAATATTCAGTTTTCAGTTGAGAGGAGAGTTCATTTACTTTTAGCATAAAGCAATACACTGCATTTTAAAACTTTCACATTACTAGTTAATTGCTATATATGTATAGTAAAAAAAAAAAACAAAAACCCTAGCATACCTCACATACCAAGAATGCTATATGATTTTAGGACATGTGATCTTCACCTTTAAAGACGATTATCGCTCATAGTCCCCGAGGGCATGTAAATTTGTAATATTCACCAGTCACCCAGTCAGAGTCATAAAACATTTCCTGTCCCCCTTGCAAATTTCAAAACATCATGGCAGGACTGTGATTAAACATAATAGTCATATTTACATAATGCAGTTTAACTGTAGTGACACACATAAGAATTTCTTTATCACAAAGTTGTTCCCCTGAGACCTTTGTGTCCTCCTATCAATATAGAAAATAGCATTCAAAGGTAAGCAAGTTGTTAGCAGCACATTTCAATTGGAAAAATAATCCATCCAAAACTATGTAAATTTCTGCCAAAGCATACAATCTAAAAATATCATAAAGTCATATGTAAACTACACTTGCTATCCCATTTAGTTGTTGAACATGAAAAATTTCATGTTTGGATGGAATTTCATTCAAAGAGCCCAAGTTGGCAAACAGAAGTATTGGGCTTTTCTTGCTTGGGAGCCCTTTGTGGTTGTGTCTCCCATGTGCTGAGAAGCCGAGTCAGGGCTGATGCCCATGCTTATCTCTCCAGTTGATTTCTGTGCTCATGAATACATGCCACAAAGTAAAGGCAAAAACAATAAAAGTAGCTTAAATTTTTTCCTACCTTCATACAGAAGCTGAAGCCATTTAGAAAGGAACCCAGCATACTTGATATGCATGGTTCCTCACCATTTCAAACAGAGTCATAGCAATAAATATATTTTTCAATTATGCGTACAAAAAGAATGATGTGGATTCTATGTATACTGGTACTGATGAAATTCACTAAACAATATTGTCACCATCACACATCTTAAATGTGAGTGGTAATTAATTGATGATATTGCTGGAATTGTGCATAATTAACAAATCCTATTTAGTTTTTGAACATCAAAATTCATAGTATTTATATTTAATAAGTCATAGGTGGTATCTCTAGCAATAGTTTAGTCCAATTCAGTTCCAACATTTAGGTAAAATTCATAACAATCTTTCTTAATTAATTCTGCTTTAGGATACAAAAGCAGATGCACCCACATCACCCAGAACCAGATAGATGTCCACACAAAACTCAGCAGCATTTTCCCAGAAGCTTTCTGAAATGCATCCATGAGCTGTGGGTCTAGTGTCCATTTCATTATTCTCTGAAGAGTTCTAATTAAATATCACACATATAAAAGAAGACAAAGTTAGCAAAGAGCAAGCACGTTTGCCTCCTACAGCCACTTCCCTGAGAATGAAATATTCTGCTTTTAAAGATGAAATGACAATTTCAAGTACACATATTCAGGTAGACCTGGTGGATCAACACATAATGAACTGAAGCATTTGCATTAAAAATGACCTGAGAAAACTGATTCATATTGTCTCATACAAATATTTAGTGAATATTAGATGAACTCACAGGGGTTTCATTGCACAACACATCATTTTAAAATTATATAAAAGGAAGAGAAAAATGTAAATGTAATCAGGAAAAGATTGAGACCTATTAAGTTCAAGTAACAATCTCTTTGCACTAANTTGTCTCATACAAATATTTAGTGAATATTAGATGAACTCACAGGGGTTTCATTGCACAACACATCATTTTAAAATTATATAAAAGGAAGAGAAAAATGTAAATGTAATCAGGAAAAGATTGAGACCTATTAAGTTCAAGTAACAATCTCTTTGCACTAAAAGACAGTTAGTCAAAACAGAAGGATGCTTCTTGTTTTTATTGGGAGAGGTCCTTCTCTGCTAACATTACTGCTGAGATGTGGCCCCCTGCACAAAATGCTTCCTTCACAACTGTCTAACCTTTTAAAGTCTTGGTCTTGCACTGGGAGAATGCTGGTTCAGTGACGGTGATAGTTTAAGAATATACTATTTTGGCAAAAGAATGCATCTGTCAGCTTAGAGTTGATGGGCCTAACACTGCTGTTGAAAAAGGCATTCATTTGCTTATTTTTGCTCATTCTCACTAACTTCTAGCATAATAAATGCCATTTTTATGATCTAGAAGAGTTAGTATGATAGGAAGAATATTTTGCTCCCTTTCTGGTCAATAACATCAACTATATGCATTTAAAAACATCTTCAAATAAACAACTTCTCTTCTCTTACCAAGGTGTGACATCTGAATACTAATCTTTTCTATACCTTTGTAGAAGGACTTCACAGTTCAAACTTTCACTCTACATCTTGGTTTATCCCTAGGTACTGACTTCTGTCACAGTGAAAATTTATTCTCCTCTAGGCCTATGCCTCTTGTACAACAAAGGCATGTGCCCATTCAATATATGAAGAAACAGATAAAAAATAATCATGCAGGTTCAAATTAAGCTGGAATAGAAATACAATTTGTTTCTGGTTTAAATCAACACTATCATAATCTTTTGATCTCATATGTAAATTTCACATGTGGATTAATTTGATTGAAAGCTAAAACTGAAATTTTTTATTGCTGTATTTCTCACTTATTACTGTTAATTACAGTGTCTTTGAAATTATGAATTTGGCTTAAAGAAAAGGATCATTGGCAATTTTCAAAGGCACTAAAGAGAATTTGATATAATTTAAGTACTAAATACACTAATTATAAAAATAATATGGATTCACATTAAGAGATTTCCCCATACTATAGAAAAGATATTTGTGTTTCAACCACTGTACTAAATTTTATTTGACCATACTAAAAATATATCAATGTAAATAAGATAGAAAGGAAAATGAAGTTGCTCAGTCATGTCCAACCCTTTGCGACCCCATGAACTGTAGCCCACCAGGCTCCTCCGTCCATGGGATTTTCTAGGCAAGAGTACTGGAGTGGGTTGCCATTTCCTACTCCAGGGTATCTTCCCGATCAAGAGATCGAACCCAGGTCTCCGGCATTGCAGGCAGACTCTTTACCCTCTACGCCACCAGGGAAGCTAGAATTTAGGAGTAAATAAAAAGCATAATTCCAGCTTTAGATGACTAATTATTTAGATTTAAAACATTCCTTGAAGAGCTTCTTTTGTGGTCCAGTGGTTCAGAGACCTCGTTGCAATGCAGGGGATACTGATTGGATTCCTAGTCCAAGAAGATCATGGAGCAACTAAGCCCAGGTACCACAATTACTGAGTCTGCACTATAGAGCCAGGGAGCTGAAACTACTGAAGCTCCCGTGCCCTAGAGCCATGCCCTGAAACAAGAGAAGCCACTGCAGTGAAAAGCCTGTGCACCACAACTAGAGAGGAGCCCCTACTTGCTGCAACTAGAGAAAGGCTGAAGGCAGCAATGAAGACCCAGGACAGACAAAAAAACTAAACAGATTAACTTTTAAAAGAAAGTTCCTTAAATAGTTAGAAGCACAGTCTGACTTGGTGATAATTTCTTGACATTACACCAGTTATAAGAAGTCAGCAGAAGAGACTTTTAAGCCCAGTAAGAATCTATGAGAATTTCCCCCATAAATTATCCCCACACAGGAATGGACACTGTTTTGGCATTCTGAGTTCTCTTTTCTAGAGACATCTCAATGAATAAAGAAAAAACATATTTTATTATATAACTTATTTTCATTTCAAATTCTCAAACAATAAAAACTTAAAAGCAATATAAGAAATTTTAGCTAGAATAGGGAATATTACATCTCTTTCATAGACTCTATGACTCTTCAAAGTGCTCTAAAGACATTATGAGTGTGATTAGCAGCAAAGCATTAGCCTAATCTAAGCCTCTGTCTTACCCCTACACAGACAGACAAACAGACAGACAGACAGACAGACACACACACACACACAGGTACACATACTGCACACCCATACATCCTATTGGTCTAACTTAAATCTGACAATCTGACAGGTATTCCCAGAGGCTGTGCAAGGTCACAAATACTGTCCACACTATATCACCGTTCAAGATCACTAGCACCCACATGGTTAAGGGAAAAGCAATCCTTTCAGTAAAACAAACAAATAAAGCTACACAATATTTCAATCACATATTCTGAATTTCTTTGACGATTAAAAAATTGATGGATACAGTGAATTACCCAATATTACTGTTCTGAGTTCTATAATTTTCTTTATCTAAAACTATCTTTTATACATAGAAAGCTAGATGCCTTTAAACATAGTTTTAGCAATTCTAAGTAAAAAGTATTTCTTTGAAAAATATGTCATCTTTTTTGTTTTGGTTTAACTTGGAGGAAAGTCCTGCAAGGAGCGACTTTTTTCTCATAGATGAATTCTCCAGCAGTTTCTCCCAGGAGTACACTGGAAGCCCCACTATCCTGTTTCTGTGTATCCCAAGGATGGAGCCTCAAGCACTGGATCTCCAGAAAGAGGTCCTGCAGGCACTGTGGCGTAGTGATCCTTTCTCTTCCATACTCTTGGAGTGTCACTCAGTCCTTGGGCATCTTGCCAGTAGAGGTTTCAGTCCAGAACTTGACCTTCACTGGGAAAACCAGGTCCATTTAAAGTGCAATACTTTCATCTTTTGGTTGGATAAGTCTTGGTTCTCCATGGATAGGAGTGATACCTAGAACATTCAGAAGTGGAAAGATTTTCTCTACAATCTCAAATATTTTAGTTCACGCATTCAATTTCAAAAGCAGTAGCTCAGGTATTCAAGTAAATAAATGAATATAATGGTGATTCTAAGCATAAAATGGGGAGATTTTTAGAAACGTGCCTTTTGCTTAAGTTCAGTGCTGACATTGTCTTTCTCAAATTATAAGCTTAATAGTCACTGATAACTCTATAGTGGAAAAATTAAAGCCTATCCAAAGTAGCTTGTACATTTAATGCCTATTTTAAAGCAAAGCAAGTTGAATCAATAATTTCCTTTTACCATAACACATACTTCACTGTTAAAAAATAAAATATTAACGTGTGTTGTGCTGTGTTGGGCTAAGTCACTCAGTCATGTCCAAACATTTGTAACCCCATGGACTGTAGCCTGCCAGGCCCTGAGTGATATGTTCACTATTCACCCACAAAACTGAACAGTTTTACTCTCATAACAACAGTGATATAATTAGGGCAGGCTAGGTGGTATCATTCTGGTGAGAAAGCTAAATATTAATGTGTATAAAATATATTTTTTGTGCACTATATTATGCAAAGATGGGTACAATAAAGGACAGAAATGGTATGGATCTAACAGATGCAGAAGATATTAAGAAGAGGTGACAAGAATACATGGAAGACCTATACCAAAAAAAGATCTTAATGACCCAGATAATCAAGATAGTGTGACCACTCACCTAGAGCCAGACAACCTGGAGTGTGAAGTCGAGTGTGCCTTAGGAAGCATTACTATGAACAAAGCTAGTGGAGGTGATGGAATTCCAACTGAGCTATTTCAAATTCTAAAATATGATGTTGTGAAAGTACTGCATTCAATATGCCAGGAAATTTGGAAAACTCAGCAGTGGTCACAGTACTGGAAAAGGTCAGTTTTCATTCCAATCCTAAAGAAGGGTAATGCCAAAGAATGTTCAAATTACCATACAATTGTGCTCATTTCACAATCTGGCAAGGTAGTGCTCAAAATCTTTCAAGCTAGGCTTCAACAGTACATGAAACCAACAATTTCCAGATGTTCAAGCTGGGTTTAGAAAAGGCAGAGAAACCAGAGATCAAATTGCCAACATCTGTTGCATCATAGGAAAAGGAAGAGAATTCTAGAAAAACATCTACTTCTGCTTCATTGACTATGCTAAAGTCTTTGACTGTGTGGATCACATCAAACTGTGGGAAATTCTTAAAAGAGATCAGAATACCATACCACTTTACTTGCGTCCTGAGAAACCTGTATGTAGGTCAGGAAGCAACAATTAGAACCAGACGTTGAACAACAGACTGGTTCAAAATTGGGAAAGGAATATATTAAGGCTGTATATTGTCACCCTGGTTATTTAACTTATATGCAGAGTACATGATGCAAAATGCTGGGCTGGGTGAATCAGAAGCTGGAATCAAGATTGCTGAGAGAAATATCAACAACTTAAGATATGAAGATAGCACAACCCCAGAGGCAGAAAGGGAAGAACTAGAGAGATGGGGAAAAATAGAAATAGTGACAGATTTTATTTTCTTGGACTCTAAAATCGCTGTGGACAGAGGGTATAGTCATGAAATCGAAAGATACTTGCTAAGAAGAAAAGCTATTACAAACCTAGACAATGTATTAAAAAGCAGAGACATCACTTTACTGACAAAGGTCTGTACAGTCAAAGCTATTATTTTTCCAGTAGTCATGTATGGATTGGACCATAAAGAAGGCTGAGTGCCAAAGAATTTATGCTTTCAAACTGTGGTTCTGGAGAAGACTCTTGAGAACCCCTTGGAGAGGAAGGAGATCAAGCCAGTCAGTCCTAAAGGAAACCAACCCTGAATATTCATTGGAAAGACTTATGCTGAAGCTGAAGCTCCAATACTTTGGCCACCTGATGCAAAGAGCCAACTCATTGCAAAAGACGCTGACACTGGAAAATATTGAAGGCAAGATGAGAAGGGGACAACAGCAGATGAGATGGTTGGATGGCACCACCAATTCAATGGACGTGAGTGTTAGCAAACTCCAGGAGATGGTGATGGACAGGGAAGCCTGGCATGCTGCAGTCCATGAGGTCACAAAGCTTTGGGCACAACTGAGTGATTGAACAACAGAAATATATTTAATCATACAACCCTGCAAATGACCACAAAGAGAGCCCTCCTAGGGCTTCCCTGGGTCTCCCTGGTGGCTCAGATGATAAAGAGTCTGCCTGCAGTGCAGGAGACCCAGGTTCAATCCCTGGGTAGGAAGATGCCCTAGAGAAGGGACTGGCTACCCACTCCAGTATTCTTGCCTGGAGAATTCCATGGACATAGGAGACTGGTGGGCTACAGTCCATGGGGTTGCAAAGAGTTGGACATGACTGAGTGACCAACACTTTTCACTTTCACTTTTCAAAGCTGGCCCAGTTTGTTTTGACCTTGTTTTATTTTCATTGCACTCTCAACTCAGTCCTATTTCCCCTCCCCAAATCCCTCATTTGTGTTAGGGCTCCCTGTTGCTGTTTCTGTTACCTCTTTAACATGCAGCATGCTGTGCCTGAGATATTCTTCCTACACCCTGCCCAAGAAGCCTCGCCATTATTTAAACACGTCTATGTATCTTCCCCAAAGAGAGCTAGTAGCTAGATAATGGCCTTCTGAGACTTTCAGTTTGAGAATGGCATCTCTCTATTTCTAACTAAACATGAACCCTGTAATCTAAGCGGATATGTGCCACATCTTGGCTTAGTGCTTTAATTGGTGTCTTGATGCTTTGTAGACATGTGTATAGGTTTGACTGACAGTCTTAAGTTGTAAACTTGAATAATACAGGACTTATGTATGTAATTCTCTGCATGGCGATTAATCAAGATCAGTTAATAACATTTTGCAATGGTGACCATGATGAAGATTAAGATGATGATAACAATAGCAGATCTGAGTAGATACTGGTGGAGTAGTTAAAACAATGTTTCATTTTTCAAACCACATTCTAAGGAAGGCTACCTTAACTTGTGTTCCAGGTAGAATATGAAGAATCACTAGGGTAAACAAGATAAACAGACTTCTTTCCTACAGCATATCTCAATACGCTTCAATATAAGCATAAGTCTTCAATACAGTCATGTGTGTCAACATTCTCCCAAAACAGGAAAATGGACATTCAGGATTTCCCAAACATATTTGGTCATGAAACTTTATTTCTCAGGGAACATCTATTGTCATCTTTGATAATACTGCATGTTTACAAAACCTATTTGGGAAAGCAGACTCTACTGATTCTAAGTATTGATTCTAATTACCTCTACATGTTCTGTGATATTTAGCACCCACTACCCTTTGGTAGTTGGTAATGAATCCAAGACCCCAGTTCAATTCCTGGGTCGGGAAGATCCGCTAGAGAAGGGATAGGCTACCCACTCCAGTATTCTTGGGCTTCCCTTGTGGCTCAGCTGGTAAAGAATCTGCCTGCAATCGGGCCCAGCTGGTAAAGAATCTGCCTGCAATGGGGGAGACCTGGGTTGGATCCCTGGGTTGGGAAGATCCCCTGGAAAAGGGAAAGGCTACCCATCCAGTATTCTGGCCTGGAGAATTCCATGGACTGTATATTTCATGGGGTTGCAAAGAGTCGGACACAACTGAGCTACTTTCACTCTCACCCTTTGTGGAAAAATCATGACTGCCACAGCTAATTTGATTCATATTTGGAATTATGAGCATTTTCAGTTTATGAAGTGTTAGGTCTTTCCATGTGGAGCCTGACTTATTTCTTGGAAATTAATTGGGAATATCAGTAAACAAGTAATGGCATTAAGGACAACTCAGGGTTATTTTTACTAGTAAAGCATGAAAACTCTTTCCCCCAATTATATATTCTATCACTGCTATCAGAATCTGAAAAGGGAGTATCATGGTTATACAAATTTCAGAGTGGATGATTCATTTTAATTTGGAGAATTTTAAGAAATTTGATGTCATTTCCATCATATATTGCTTTAACCTGATCATTTAAATATCTTTGTATTCTAGTCACAATTCCAAAAATAACCATAAATAACTTTTCACCTCTGTTATCAGGTATCTTAATATCTGGACTTCCCTGGTAGCTCACCCAGTAAAGAATCTGCTTGCAATGCAGGAGACCCCAGTTTGATTCCTGGGTCAGAAGACCCCCTGGAGAAGGGATAGGATACTCACTCCCATATTCTTGGGCTTCCCTAGTGGCTCAGATGGTAAAGGATCCACCTGCAATGTGGGAGACCTGGGTTCAGTCCCTGGGTTGGGAAGATCCCCTGGAAGAGGGAGTTGAAATTCATGCCACTATTCCTGCTTGGAGAATCCCCATGGACAGAGAAGCCTGGTGGGCTACAGTCCATGGGGTCTCAAAGAGTCGGAGACAAGTGAGTGACTAAATACAGTACAGCATCTTATTATCTATTTACCATAAGAAGAAAATCTACAATTTCTTTTAGTACAGGAATATGTCTTTAGAAGTAGAAGTAATGCTTGACTTTTAAAAAAATCATTCGTTTATTTATTGGCTGTGCTGGGCTTCGTTGCTACACAGACCTTCTCTAGTTGCAGAGAGTGGGGCTACTCTCCAGCTGTGGTGTGCAGTACTCTCATTGCGGTGGCTTCTCTGGTTCCAGGGCACGCGGGCTTCAGTAGCTGTGGCAGGCAGGCTTAGTTGCCCTGTGGCATGGGGAGTCTTCCCAAACCAGGGACTGAACCTGGGTTCCCTGCATAGGTAGGCAGATTCTCAACAGCTGGATCACCAGGAAAGACCCAATGTTTGATTTTTTAAAAAATTTCATAATAGTAGAATTGAAAAGAATAAAAATAAACTTTAAAATAAGACTGAAATTATTCTAAAAAAAGAAAAGGGCTCTTGTAATAGCTTTCCTAAGTTCCTGACACACTTGGTTTTTCATTATATTTAGTTGACTTCCTGAAAAATTTGAAGCATTCATTGCCCATAATCCTGAGTCTTTGAGAAAATGCAGATTAAAAAAGTGATTAGTATAATTCTTGCCCCATTACAAGCCAAGGGTACTTGAAGTAATAAGCTGTCAACCGTAAAGAATGGAGACATTTGTATTATCCATGGAAGGCTGGCTGTACTAAGATCAAGAGGAAAGAAAGACTATTCAAAATTTCTCCAGAGATGGGAGGAGGTGAGTGATTATGGATATGGTGATTTCTGTCAACAACATACCTTTGGTGAATAAGAATAACTCATCATTTCTCTGCAGTTACAAATCATCACAGAACTAAACATACAAAGATGGTATTTTGGAAATATGTTATGAAGCCAAAAGAGCAAGTGGGTGAATAATTTTATGTGTGATTCATAGAGCAATTCACTGAAACAGGGAAGGAAAAAAGGTTGGAGACTGAACTAACCTCAAAAATTAATCTAATTTCTCTATAATGATCTTGATAGGTTGTTCTTGAGACCTCTTTCTTTTTCCATGGCTAACAGTTATCTTTGGGGAAGATTTCTAGAATAATTTAAATAGTGGTCACCAGATAGCTTCATTAGCTAGACAGGAAGGCAGTTCATCCAGGTAGAAAGGGCTAGTTAGGAAAAATAAACTCCATAGAACCATGCCTCCTAAAGCAGTTTTGGTCATATAGGACATGTAAGTGGTTACTCATGGTCCAATGTGGTGATTCTGTTATGAGTGGCCAGCTCATTTATAGCAGACAAAATCAGTGTCCATACCCCCACATTCAAAGTACTTCAGTGCACCCGTGGCGGATTCATGTTGATGTATGGCAAAACCAATACAATATTGTAAAGTAATTAGTCTTCAATTAAATAAATTTTTTTTTTTTTTAAGTACTTCAAACATGCCAACCTGGTGCCCAATTCCCAACACCTGAATCTCTTTTCCTGAGGATTTCTCTGACCTCTAGAATCTGCAGTGTCCACCTTTACAGAAGGCCAGAAATGCCAGGTAACTAACATCTCCTGGGGGAAAAGTACTCAAAAAATGACTAACAGAAATTAGAGATAAATATCAGCCCAGGTTCCTCAGTCTACGAGTGGGAGAACGGAAGCATATGTTCTCCACTGGCTCTCAGATTTCCACAGTGTGATCAAGCTCCACGTACCACAATGGTAACTTGCTTGAAAATGAAGGCTTTATTGAATTATTTCTTCAATCCCCTGGCAGAATTTCTTGGGATTGCCTCTCAAATAAACTGCTGCTAAGTCACTTCAGTCGTGTCCGACTCTGTGCAACCCCATAGACGGCAGCCCACCAGGCTCCCCCATCCCTGGGACTCTCTAGGCAAGAACACTAGAGTGGGTTGCCATTTCTTTCTCCAATGCATGAAAGTGAAAAGCGAAAGTGATGCCACTCAGTCATGTCTGACTCTTAGCGACCCCATGGAGAGCAGCCCACCAGGCTCCTCCACCCATGGGATTTTCCAGGCAAGAGTACTGGAGTGGGGTGCCATTGCCTTCTCCCCTCAAATAAACTAATTGTACTCAAATCTTTTTGCCCCAAACTGTGCCCAACAGTAAAGTTGCAGAAATCCAGAGTGGAATGAAATTAATAGAGTATACTTTTAGAGCACCAATGATGATTATTTTAGAAGATAACACACAGCCCCAGTAAACTGAAGTTTCTTATTTAGGGTAAGCAAAAGGGAACACATAACAACAAATCCTTCTCCCAAAAACATATCTTAAATTCACCAGAAGTGATTCTTTGTTTAGGTGGATTTTCCCCCTTGCATTCTATACAAATAATGGGTAGGTTTTAGTTATGGAAATTTGAGTTTACATCTCTTCCAATATGGGACAAATGTTTAATTTTTTTTAATGTGGAAATACTTTTCCATTTCATTATTTTCATTTTTTATGGGAGTAAATTATTACTAAGCTATCACTCTTTTCCAACTNAGAAGTGATTCTTTGTTTAGGTGGATTTTCCCCCTTTCATTCTATACAAATAATGGGTAGGTTTTAGTTATGGAAATTTGAGTTTACAGCTCTTCCAATACGGGACAAATGTTTAATTTTTTTTAAATGTGGAAATACTTTTCCATTTCATTATTTTCATTTTTTATGGGAGTAAATTATTACTAAGCTATCACTCTTTTCCAACTAAGAATACAGTAGCTGCACCCATACAAAAGATGGGGAATATACGTTCTACCACAGTTGTATCATTCTGAGCCAAGCTATTTTACAAAAAGCCAATACAATACTGTAAAGTAATTAACCTCCAATTAAAATAAATAAATTTATATTTTTAAAAGTGTTTTAAATAAAAGGTGGGGGGGTAACCTCTGGAATCAAGGATAGAGAAATTAAATCCAATGTTCTATACTGAACTTTCACATTTCTAGATCTCACCTGTTAGAAGTAAAATTGTAATAGCCACTTTCCTCTAGGACTTCTTCAATCACAGTCTACAGTTGAAAAAAAAAAATCAGGTTAGTATTGAATTAAAAACAACAAAATAAAATCATTCAGAGGCAGTGCAAAAACCTCACCTGCATCTGTTCATATGTTATCCCCTCCTCCAAATCAAAGCTAGAGGGTAGACCTGGAAACAGATAAATTACAAAAAGTCTGACATTTGGTTCATGTTTTCTTCAGTTGTACTGGCAATAAGAACTCACGTGCAATGAAAACAGGTCAGTTTCTTAGTGATGAAAATGAGTACTCACAAACACATTCCAAATTATCTTGGCTTTTAGAGTGGTGATCACAATATAATACACAAGATTTACAGAAATTGCTCATGGTGTAAATTGACCAATTAAGTTAGGGGTGTGTGTGTATGTGTTAAGGATAGGTGAAGAGTAATTCTAAGCATAAATTTCCTGATAAGCACACACACAAAAAATTTAAGAAACTCTTCCCAATCCATCAGCAAAAAGAGTAGATTGTTCTAGAAAGAGAATAAATTCTCAGAGGAAGACAGAAATAGCCAGTGGACTATATCAAAGATGTGACCATTTCCTATGGTTGCCAGGAGGGAAATACATTTGAAATTGGAGGACAGTAATTCTTTTGAAGTTTGGCATGAGAACAACACACCAGCATGCTGACCTACCCCGACGCCACCCAAAGTAATGTTGACCAGTTTCCACTCCGGTCAATCCACACTTACTCGTGTGGAGGCCTAGGAGTTCCCCTGCCACTTAGGAGAGAGAAAAGTGATTGGAGAGTAAGAGGATGCATGAAGATATGAGTCCTGGCAGCTTGCTTTTCAAGTCCAGCTTAAAGGCCTTGCCCAAAGTGCTCCTTGGTTCTGCTCTCTTTGCTTTTGCCCCTTCTGCCATGACAAGGGACACAGCTGGTCTGCTCTGGGGTAAGGCGTCCAGCTTCTGGAAGAGCCTGTCAGCTCCCTCTCGGGCCACTGAGAGGGTGTCAGCAGAGTTCCCCACTCAGCAGGTCTGCTGTGGTAAGAAGTCTGGCCTGTGACTGACCAACCTGCCCTGGAGGATGCTTGCAAAAGTAGATGGCTTCACTTAGTATGGTCATCTCTATATGCGCATATATATGTGTGTATATATATATATACCATATCACACTAAATANGGTCTGCCGTGGTTTGAAGTCTGGCCTGTGACTGACCAACCTGCCCTGGAGGATGCTTGCAAAAGTAGATGGCTTCATTTAGTATGATCATCTCTATATGCGCATATATATGTGTGTGTATATATATATACCATATCACACTAAATAAAGTAAGTCAGAAACAAATTTTATATATCATTTATATGTGGAATCTAAAAAATGATATAAATAACTTATTTACAAAACAGAAACAGACTCACAGACATAGAAAACAAGCCTCTGGTTACCAAAGGGGACAGAAAGGGGGATATATTAGGGATTGCCGGGAGCCAGCGTGAGGAATCCTGCCCATGGCAATGGTCACGAGGAAGGAAGCCAGACAAAATGCAAAGGCGAGATCTAGCTCCAGGGGTTCCCCCTGAGTTTTCCTGAACATCTACCCCCCAAAAACAGACTCTGCCGGCCTTATTGTACTGTGCTTTTCACTCTTCTGACATCCTCTGGAAAGAGTTAACTCAGGGCTTCAGTTAACAGTCTCCTGCAAAAGAATGTCTTGGCTTAAAACCCCTCTTGATGGCTCCCTAACTTGCCTGACAGTCAGAGACTTTTACACCTTGTGATTGTTTACAGCCCCTCAACGGGAGAGGCACACAGCTTAAAGCATCTAAAAGATACAGAGCCTTTTCTAAGAGCTAAAAATTATATTGGTGACGGGTTTTCACGGTTGACTCAGCGACTGCTACCAGGCCTCCATATTCTTTATCTTTTAGACACCTGAAGGATATTATTAAACAATGTAATAGGGATATAGAAATAGGAATGTAGTAGTTTTGATGTTAGCAACACTATTTCTTTGTTATATATCACTGCACTCCTCTTGTGTCCTTGCTATGTAAGAATGTAACTTTATTTAGTGCTGAGAGTAGCACCAGATTTTGGGAAGATTAACACAAATAAGGTTGACAAACCCTTATCAGAAAAAAGGCTGTAAAATGTTAATTGGCCCTCTGGCCAGAAGATGATGTAAATCACCTAAGACTTGTGTATACAATTAGGTATGCAGAGAAAGCCTGGTTTTGATAAGAGTCAGGGCTGCTAATGCTGCATAACTTTATATTACCCCTGGATCTCTATGTACAATCCAAAAGTTATAAAAGGCCTTTCAAAACAATAGAGGCCAGGCCAGTCACTGGACTGGTTTCCCCTGTGTCTTCNAGCCTGGTTTTGATGAGTCAGGGCTGCTAATGCTGCATAACTTTATATTACCCATTGATCTCTATGTACAATCCAAAAGGTATAAAAGGCCTTTCAAAACAATAGAGGCCAGGCCAGTCACTGGACTGGTTTCCCCTGTGTCTTCTCTTTACTCTAATTTCTGCTGAATTCCCATCTAGGGCGCGGAGGCTTGCCATGTCTACTTACTTGCCCCAGCTTTTAAGATNACTGTGCTTTTCACTCTTCTGACATCCTCTGGAAAGAGTTAACTCAGGGCTTCAGTTAACAGTCTCCTGCAAAAGAATGTCTTGGCTTAAAACCCCTCTTGATGGCTCCCTAACTTGCCTGACAGTCAGAGACTTTTACACCTTGTGATTGTTTACAGCCCCTCAACCGGGAGAGGCACACAGCTTAAAGCATCTAAAAGATACAGAGCCTTTTCTAAGAGCTAAAAATTATATTGGTGACGGGTTTTCACGGTTGACTCAACGACTGCTGCCAGGCCTCCATATTCTTTATCTTTTAGACACCTGAAGGATATTAAACAATGTAATAGGGATATAGAAATAGGAATGTAGTAGTTTTGATATTAGCAACACTATTTCTTTGTTACATATCACTGCACTCCTCTTGTGTCCTTGCTATGTAAGAATGTAACTTTATTTAGTGCTGAGAGTAGCACCAGATTTTGGGAAGATTAACACAAATAAGGTTGACAAACCCTTATCAGAAAAAAGGCTATAAAATGTTAATTGGCCCTCTGGCCAGAAGATGATGTAAATCACCTAAGACTTGTGTATACAATTAGGTATGCAGAGAAAGCCTGGTTTTGATGAGTCAGGGCTGCTAATGCTGCATAACTTTATATTACCCATTGATCTCTATGTACAATCCAAAAGTTATAAAAGGCCTTTCAAAACAATAGAGGCCAGGCCAGTCACTGGACTGGTTTCCCCTGTGTCTTCTCTTTACTCTAATTTCTGCTGAATTCCCATCTAGGGCGCGGAGGCTTGCCATGTCTACTTACTTGCCCCAGCTTTTAAGATACACGCAAGGGGGAGCCCAAGGCGGGGCACCCCCCGATATTCAAGAGGATGCTGGTGGCCTAACGTAGATGATGCAAACTTCTTGTCTTAAAGTTTTATTGGTTTTCCATGTAAACCAAGTTATTCAGCATCTTTTCTCTACTTAATTTTCCTACTACACTATTTCTTCCTAATCTAATCTTATATTTCTAATTAAATAAATAAATAAGTTTTTCTTCACCTATGCCATTCACCCTTCGAATCACCCTGGATCCACTGGGGCTGGACCCTGGCAAGGGATATGGGATTAATAGATACATAGTGGCCCAGTGTTAGTCGCTAGTCATGCCTGACTCTACAACCCATGAACGGCAGCCCGCCAGCCACCTCTGTCCATGGCATTTTCCAGGCAAGGATACTGGAATGGTTTGCCATCTCCTTCTCCAGGATCTTCCCAACCCAGGGATAAAACCCAGGTCTCCTGCACTGCAGGCAGATTCTTAACCAGCTGAGCTACCAGGGAAGCTCCCATGAATGCTACTATATAAAAAATGAATAATAATAATTTATTGTATAGCACTGGGATATTCCGTATCTTATAATAACTTTTAATGGAAAAGGAGAATCTGAAAAAAGAATATATATATACTTCATGGGAAATAGATGGGGAAACAGTGGAAACAGTGTCAGACTTTATTTTTGGGGAGGCTCCAAAAATCACTGCAGATGGTGACTGCAGCCATGAAATTAAAAGACACTTATTCCTTGGAAGAAAAGTTATGACCAACCTAGATAGCATATTCAATTCATGGGGTCACAAAGAGTCGGACACGACTGAGCGACGAACTGACCTGATTATATATATCTATATATATCTATCTGAACCACTTTGCTATATACCTGAAAATAATGCAATATTAAAATTAACTGTAGTTCAATTAAAAATAAGTAAAAGCAAATGACTTTAGATAAACAGTTTATTTTAAATGAAATTCTACCAACCCAGGTTAGCTTTATCCGAGGAGTCCAAGACTTAGGAAAAGTTTGATAATTAATACATGACATGATTTGCCTAAATTAGGCAACAACAAAAGCACAGCAGACTTGAAGATTCTTTTTGGCTGAAGAGATGGAAAGTCTTCATTTAACCATAGAAGCTTCACATCTCTCTGCCCTACTGAGAGATATAACTATAGTTTACAGGGATCCAAAAATTACTTAGGAATTCGCTAACCTCAGAGTAGCTTAAAGATCTCTTCTGGGGATCAAATATCACAAGAAGGTCTTTATGCTGAGTCCCTGCATACTGGCTAAGCATATTTTTATATAGTTACACTGATCCTTGCTATAATCCTAAAGTGTAGGTACCATTTTTATTCCTACTTTATAGGCAAAAAACCTGGGATTCAATGAAGTCAAATAATTTAGTTGAGATTTGAATGTAGGCATCCAGGTTTACAGAATATATGCTTTTAATCCCTATGTTGTATTGCTTCCCTATATGACGTTTTTACACACACAAAAGAGAATCAAATACATATGACTTGGATTCTTCAGGTGAGTTTCAAATTTTCCATTTTATTCAAATTCTGCATATCTGCTTTTTATGTCCATGGATGCTTTGGGCATTCGATTTCCCATCATCAGATAGGAAGAAATAAAAAGAAATTCAATTTACTCACACAGATTCTGTTTGCTTATGGTATTCATAACTGATGGAGGAAGCTGTCACAAGTGGGTAAATAACTCTGAGGGAATTTCTAGATTCCTACTGTATGTCCCTTCCAACTATCACCACAGATAATCAAAATAAGCTCTTTTCATTTTAAGTTGAAGATAACCTTTTAAAGATAACTGTTGATCCGAATAACCTATTTCTTCATGAAAGCCAGATTTCCTGTGTTGAAGATTGTTACCTGTTGGGTCATTTGAAGACAAGCTGTTTCCACCCAATGAATTATGCAATAAGTGGTAATCTGCTGTGAAAAAGTTGGGTTCAATTGGCTCTGGAGATCCTTGAGATAACTGGAACAGAAAAAGCAAAATTACCTCTTATTTCACATTCAGAGTCACATGACATGAAACCTCTCTGCGTGTCTCTGCTCAGAAAAGTTAGTGCTCTCCAGCTGCCAATCCCTGTCTACAGATAAAGACCCACCTTCTTCCCTTCAAAATAAGTTATAAATTAGGGGCAGGCAAATTACAGTGAAAGCAAGCAGATAATTCCTGGTCACATGAAAAAAAAATGCTCTATAGCTTTATGAGAACAAAATAAAAATACAGAAAAACAATGGTATAGGCATAGGATATCAGAATGCTTTTATTATCAGGCATAGGAGGAAAAGCTACAATCATTTGACAAATTATTTTTAGCTCAAATCATCCCTTTTCATATATATGCTTTGAATAATGCCTTCATGTTTGATCAAAACAAACATGTTTCTTAACACATTTTCCTAAATTACCGTTAATTTTCATCTCCAAACATTAATTCTCAATACTGTAAAGGGAAGAGTAATTCACTAAATGTCAGAACTTACTGTTCCAATTATTTAATACCCTTTTATAAAGCTGAACTTTTAAAATGGAACTTTCAAAATCATTTCNATAACTCTGAGGGAATTTCTAGATTCCTACTGTATGTCCCTTCCAACTATCACCACAGATAATCAAAATAAGCTCTTTTCATTTTAAGTTGAAGATAACCTTTTAAAGATAACTGTTGATCCAAATAACCTATTTCTTCATGAAAGCCAGATTTCCTGTGTTGAAGATTGTTACCTGTTGGGTCATTTGAAGACAAGCTGTTTCCACCCAATGAATTATGCAATAAGTGGTAATCTGCTGTGAAAAAGTTGGGTTCAATTGGCTCTGGAGATCCTTGAGATAACTGGAACAGAAAAAGCAAAATTACCTCTTATTTCACATTCAGAGTCACATGACATGAAACCTCTCTGCGTGTCTCTGCTCAGAAAAGTTAGTGCTCTCCAGCTGCCAATCCCTGTCTACAGATAAAGACCCACCTTCTTCCCTTCAAAATAAGTTATAAATTAGGGGCAGGCAAATTACAGTGAAAGCAAGCAGATAATTCCTGGTCACATGAAAAAAAAATGCTCTATAGCTTTATGAGAACAAAATAAAAATACAGAAAAACAATGGTATAGGCATAGGATATCAGAATGCTTTTATTATCAGGCATAGGAGGAAAAGCTACAATCATTTGACAAATTATTTTTAGCTCAAATCATCCCTTTTCATATATATGCTTTGAATAATGCCTTCATGTTTGATCAAAACAAACATGTTCCTTAACACATTTTCCTAAATTACCGTTAATTTTCATCTCCAAACATTAATTCTCAATACTGTAAAGGGAAGAGTAATTCACTAAATGTCAGAACTTACTGTTCCAATTATTTAATACCCTTTTATAAAGCTGAACTTTTAAAATGGAACTTTCAAAATCATTTCACATTTAATTCCAACCAGCACTTGAGCTGGCCAACTTTTTGTGCCTATGTAAAACAATATATTTTCAACATGTTGATTCGTATTAATAAACCAGACACAAAAGGCACAATTTAGACTATGCAATAGTATTTACCTTGTATTCACAAACTCTCTTCATGAATTTAAATATATCACTGTTCAATCACTTGAGAAAATCTTTTGGCAGTTCACAAACAGGTTCACTCTTGAGCCAACAATCCCAGTCTTGGCTATACTCACACAAGAGAAATGAGTACTTCTGTTCATCAAAAGACATGTACAAGAATGTTCACAGCATATTTATTCATAATAATAAAAAACTGGAAAAACCTCAATGTCCATGGACAGAGGACAGATAAATATATTGTGGTGTGCTTAGCCAATGGAATTTTGCCAAACATGAAAAAGAACATGCTATGAATATGCACAGCAAGATGGATAAGTGTTGAGAAAAGAAGCCAGACACAAAAGTATATACAGTGTGTATCTTCACTTACACATATTTTCACAGCCAAAACATCTAACCAATGGTGACAGAGATCAGGACAATGAGTACGTTGTGGCAGGTGGTAGGGTTTGAATGGGAAAGGTGGGCAGGAGCCTTCTTCTCGACTGGAAATGTGCTATGTATTAATGCAGTTGGTTGTCACCTGGGTGAGTATATATGTGTAAGTTCATGGAGCTGTATATGTACTTCACTGTATACATTTTGCATTTTATTGTGGTGATGGTGCTGTTCAGTTGTTGAGTCATGTCTGACTCTTTGTGACTCCATGGACTTTAGCAAGCCAGGCTCCTCTGTCCTTCACTATTTCTGAGTTTGCTCAGATTCATGTCCATTGAGCCAATGATGTTATATTACCATCTCACCCTCTGCCAAACCCTTCTCCTTTTGTCTTCAATGTTTCCCAGCATCAGGGTCTTTTCAAATGAGTTGGCTCTTTGCATCAGGTGACCAAAGTAAGGGAGCTTCAGCTTCAGCAACAGCCCTTCCAATGCATATTCAAGATTGGATTTCCTTTAGGATTGACTGGTTTGATCTCCCTGCAGTCCAAGAGACTCTCAAGAGTCCCTGGCATTTTATATCTTAATATAAACATTTTGTATTAACAACTGATAATTATTCCATTAATGTGCATTGGATTAAATACAAATCATTTTGAGTTTCAGTTTCTATATTGCCAATAAATACATTTTAGAAAAACGTGAATCATCCTTTTTCAATCTTGGAAATTTGTTTTCCCTACTTTAGTGACCACTGATAAAATTAATAACCTATCTGTTATAACAGTGCAATGTAGGAAGATTTGATGCTTACTCACTTAATAAATGTCTCATCAGTGCTTTTAGGAGGCAATGCAGATAGTCTTAAGCATTCTGTAATTCTTTTATTCAAGCTAGTAGATTACTTCAACTGAACTTTTTAATATGCCTTGTAATGCTGAAAATGATTTCCTGGTATTACCTTCCAAGTGACTTCAGATGGGATTGTTTTTCATATGGTTGAGCATAGAAGTAATTTGGCTGTCTGAAATTTTCAACCCAAATATTTCTTAGAAAGCTTATTTAAAGTCTACTTAATTATTAAGTAAATACCTTAGAATCCTAAAGATTTCACAGGAGGAAGATGCTTAAAGCTGCACAGTAGCATATGTGAATTGTGGCCTGTAGGGGTCGAGAGAGTCATTTTAAGATGACCGGACATGTTTTTATCATTGATTTAAACCTTGAAGAAAGCATTTCAGGTTTCCAGTGTCTGTGTCACACTGTCTCCTTCAGCTTAAGAACTGTGAATTCTCAAAAGGATGGGCCCATGGAAGAAGCCAAGGACTAAAATTCCTTAGGCTTGTGTTTGAGCCCCAGATACATTCATTTTTATTCTAGAAACTTTTTAGAACTTCTTGCAGTTTAGCATTTTGATGTATAATATTTCAGCAAATCTTTTTTGCCCCTTACTATGTTGTGATGTGAGAAGGTTTTGCAAATCAGAAATGTAAGGAAACATAGAGGACACAGAGTTCATCTGGTCCTCAGGAGAATTCCAAGTGAACTGGGAAAATAGGATAATGTACATAAAACAACAGGGTAATGAATTAAATAATGAAGTATGAAATGGGGTGGTGAGATCTAAGTTTACACAAACAAAGATGCCTTGTGAAAACCAATGTGGTTTTCAGAAGCTCTGGAGAAGAAACACTAAAGCTGAACCACACAGGCTGGATTTGGGTTGGATGCAAGGAAGCCAAGTGATCATTCCAGATGAGAAGAAGTTGATGGCAAAGGCTGGGCATATTAATGGTAAGTGATAAAGGGCTATGACATTAGTCCATGTTACGGAGGCACTGCAGATTTAGGATAAAAAGAGGAAAACGAGAGCTATTCATTAATTCAGGGAGTATTATTTTTTTTTTAAATAAAAAAAAGTTTGCTGTGGGTTTTTCATATATAGCTTTTATTATGTTGAGGCATGGTCCTTCTATTCCTGCTTTCTCGAGGGTTTTTACCATAAGTGGATGTTGAATTTTGTCAAAGACTTTCTCTGCATCTACTGAGATAATCATATGGCTTTTATTTTTCCATTAGTTAATGTAGTGTATTACATTGATTGATTTGCAGATATTGAAGAATCCTTGCATCCCTCGGATAAAGCCCACTTGGTCATGATGTATGATCTTTTTAATGTATTGTTGGATTCTGAGTGCGAGAATTTTGTTAAGGATTTTTGCATCTATGTTCATTAGTGATATTGGCCTGTAGTTTTCTTTTTTTGTGGCATCTTTTTCAGGTTTTGGTATTAAGGTGATGGTGGCCTCATAGAATAAGCTTGGAAGATTACCTTCCTCTGCAATTTTCTGGAAGAATTTGAGTAGGATTGGTGTTAGCTCTTCTCTAAATTTTTGGTAGAATTCAGCTGTGAAGCCGTCTGGACCTGGGCTTTTGTTTGCTGGGAGATTTCTGATTACTGTTTCAATTTCTGTGTTTGTGATGGGTCTGTTAAGATTTTCTATTTCTTCGTGGTTCAGTTTTGGAAAGTTGTACTGTTCTAAGAATTTGTCCATTTCTTCCAAGTTGCCCATTTTATTGTTATGTAATTGCTGATAGTAGTCTCTTATGATCCTTTGTATTTGTGTTGTCTGTTGTGATCTCTCCATTTTCATTTCTAATTTTATTGATTTGATTTTCTCTCCCTTTGTTTCTTGATGAGTCTGGCAAATGGTTGTAAATTTTATTTATCCTTTCAAAGAACCAGCTTTTGGCTTTGTTGATTTTTGCTATGGTCTCTCTTGTTTCTTATGCATTTATTTCTGCCCTAATTTTTAAGATTTCTTTCCTTCTACTAACCCTGGAGTTCTTCATTTCTTCCTTTTCTAGTTGCTTTAGGGGTAGAGTTAGGTTATTTATTTGATGTTTTTCTTGTTTCTTGAGGTATGCCTGTATTGCTATGAACANATTTTTGCTATGGTCTCTCTTGTTTCTTATGCATTTATTTCTGCCCTAATTTTTAAGATTTCTTTCCTTCTACTAACCCTGGAGTTCTTCATTTCTTCCTTTTCTAGTTGCTTTAGGGGTAGAGTTAGGTTATTTATTTGATGTTTTTCTTGTTTCTTGAGGTATGCCTGTATTGCTATGAACATTTCCCTTAGCACTGCTTTTACAGTGTCCCACAGGTTTGGGGTTGTTGTGTTTTCATTTTAATTCATTTCTATGCAAATTTGATTTCTTTTTTTATTTCTTTTGTGATTTGTTGGTTATTCAGCAGTGTGTTGTTCAGCCTCCATATGCTGGCATTGTTAATAGTTTTTCTCCTGCAATTGAGATCTAATCTTACTGCATTGTGGTCAGAAAAGATGCCTGGAATGATTTCAATGTTTTTGAGTTTACCGAGGCTAGATTTATGGCCCAGGATGTGATCTATCCTGGAGAAGGTTCCATGTGCACTTGAGTAAAAGGTAAAATTCACACCCACTGTTTTGGGGTGAGATGTCCTATTGACATCAATTAGGTCTAACTGGTCTATTGTATCTTTTAAAGTTTGTGTCGCCTTGTTAATTTTCTGTTTAGTTGATCTATCTATAGGTGTGAGTGGGGTATTAAAGTCTCCCACTATTATTGTGTTATTGTTAATTTCCCCTTTCATACTTGCTAGCATTTGTCTTACATATTGTGGTGCTCTTATGTTGGGTGCATATATATTTATAATTATTATATCTTTTTCTTGGNTTTTGTTGACCATGATGGCTACTCCATTTCTTCTGAGGGATTCCTGCCCACAGCAGTAGATATAATGGTCATCTGAGTTGAATTCACCCATTTCAGTCCATTTTAGTTCACTGATTCTTAGTTCATTCTTGCCATATCCTGTTTGACCACTTCCAATTTGCCTTGAAACATGGAACCTGACATTCCAGGTTCCTATGCAATATTAATCTTTACAGCATTGGACCTTGCTTCTATCACCAGTCACATCCACAATTGGGTATTGTTTTTGCNCCTGTTTGACCACTTCCAATTTGCCTTGAAACATGGAACCTGACATTCCAGGTTCCTATGCAATATTAATCTTTACAGCATTGGACCTTGCTTCTATCACCAGTCACATCCACAATTGGGTATTGTTTTTGCTTTGGCTCCATCCCTTCATTCTTTCTGGAGTTATTTCTCCACTGATCTCCAGTGGCATATCAGGCACCTACTGACCTGGGGAGTTCCTCCTTCAGTATCCTATCAGTTTGCCTTTTCATACTGTTCATGAGGTTCCCAAGGCAAGAATACAGAAGTGGTTTGCTATTCCCTTCTCCAGTGGACCATATTCTGTCAGACCTTTGGAGAAGGAAATGGCAAAACACTTCAGTATTCTTACCTTTATAACCCCATACTTAGGAATATATCTACCTAAAGAAACTAAAGACTTATATATAGAAAACTGTAAGACACTGTGAAAGAAATCAAAGAGGACACTAATAGATGGAGAAATATACCATGCTCATGGATTGGACAAATCAATATCGTGAAAATGAGTATACTACCCAAGGCAATCTATAGATTCAATGCAATCCCTATCAAGTTACCAATGCTATTTTTCACACAGCTAGAACAAATAATTTCACGATTTGTATGAAAATACAAAAAACCTCGAATAGCCAAAGCAATTTTGAGAAAGAAGAATGGAACCGGAGGAATCAATCTGCCTGACTTTGGGCTCTACAACGCCGCAGTCATCACGACAGTATGGTACTGACACAGAGACATAAATATAGATCAATGGAACAAAATAGAAAGCCCAGAGATAAATCCACGCACCTATGGACACCTTAACTTTGACAAAGGAGGCAAGAATATACAGTGGAGAAAAGACAATCTCTTTAATAAGTGGTGCTGGGAAAACTGGTCAACCACTTGTAAAAGAATAAAACTAGAACACTTTCTAACACCACACACAAAAATAAACTCAAATGGATTAAAGATCTAAACGTAAGACCAGAAACTATAAAACTCCTAGAGAAGCACATAGGCAAAACACTCTCCGACATAAATCACAGCAGGATCCTTTATGACCAACCTCCCAGAATATTACATATAAAAGCAAAAATAAACAAATGGGGCCTAATTAAACTTAAAAGCTCCTGCACGATAAAGGAAACTATAAGCAAGGTGAAAAGACAGCCTTCAGAATGGGAGAAAATAACAGCAAATGAAGCAACTGACAAAAAACTAATCTCAAAAGTATGCAAGCAACTCCTGCAGCTCAATTTGAAAAAAAAAAAATGACCCAATCAAAAAATGGGTCAAAGACCTAAACAGACATTTCTCCAAAGAAGACATACGGATGGCTAACAAACACATGAAAAGATGCTCAACATCACTCATTATCAGAGAAATGCAATCAAAACCACAATGAGGTACCATTTCACATCAGTCAGAATGGCTGTGATCCAGAAGTCTACAAGCAATAAATGCTGGAGAGGGTGTGGAGAAAAGGGAACACTCTTACATTGTTGGTGGGAATGTAAACTAGTACAATCACTGTAGAAAACAGTGTGGAGATTCCTTTAAAATTTTTCAAATAGAACTGCCTTATGACCCAGCAATCCCACTGCTGGGCATACACACCGAGGGAAACAGAATTGAAAGAGACACATGTACCCCAATGTTCACTGCAGCACTGTTTATAATAGCCAGGACATGGAAGCAACCTAGATGTCCATCAGCAGATGAATGGATAAGAAAGCTGTGGTACATATACACAATGGA
>SJYW01045368.1:25895-43046 GCA_006410735.1 Raphicerus campestris
GATGGCTAACAAACACATGAAAAGATGCTCAACATCACTCATTATCAGAGAAATGCAATCAAAACCACAATGAGGTACCATTTCACATCAGTCAGAATGGCTGTGATCCAGAAGTCTACAAGCAATAAATGCTGGAGAGGGTGTGGAGAAAAGGGAACACTCTTACATTGTTGGTGGGAATGTAAACTAGTACAATCACTGTAGAAAACAGTGTGGAGATTCCTTTAAAATTTTTCAAATAGAACTGCCTTATGACCCAGCAATCCCACTGCTGGGCATACACACCGAGGAAACCAGAATTGAAAGAGACACATGTACCCCAATGTTCACTGCAGCACTGTTTATAATAGCCAGGACATGGAAACAACCTAGATGTCCATCAGCAGATGAATGGATAAGAAAGCTGTGGTACATATACACAATGGAATATTACTCAGCCATTAAAAAGAATAAATTTGAATCAGTTCTAATGAGATGGATGAAACTGGAGCCTTTTATACAGAGTGAAGTAAGCCAGAAAGAAAAACACCAGTACAGTATACTGACACATATATATGGAATTTAGAAAGATGGTAATGATGACCCTGTATGCAAGACAGCAAAAGAGACACAGATGTATAGAATGGACTTTTGGACTCTGATGGAAAGGGAGAGGGTGGGATGATTTGGGAGAATGGCATTGAAACATGTATGCTATCATGTAATAAACAAAGCACCAGTCTATGTTCGAAATAGGATACGGGATGCTTGGGGTTGGTGCATGGTGATGATCCAGAGAGATGATATGTGGTGGGAAGTGGGAGGGGGGGGTTCAGCTCACATACACCCATGGTGGAGTCATTTCAATGTATGGCAAAACCAATACAGTATTGTAAAGTAAAATAAAGTAAAAATAAAAATTTAAAAAAAATGTCTACAAGCAATAAATGCTGGAGAGGGTGTGGAGAAAAGGGAACCCTCTTACACTGTTGGTGGGAATGCAAACTAGCACCGCCACTATGGAGAACAGTGTGGAGATTCCTTAAAAAACTGGAAACAGAACTGCCATATGACCCAGCAATCCTACTGCTAGGTATACACACTGAGGAAATCAGAATTGAAAGAGACACATGTACCCCAGTGTTCATTGCAGCACTGTTTATAATAGCCAGGACATGGAAGCAACCTAGATGTCCATCAGCAGATGAATGGATAAGAAAGCTGTGGTACATATACACAATGGAGTATTACTCAGCCATTACAAAGAATACATTTAAATCCATTCTAATGAGGTGGATGAAACTGGAGCCTTTTATACAGACTGAAGTAAGCCAGAAAGAAAAACACCAATACAGTATACTAACACATATATAGAGAATTTAGAAAGATGGCAATGATAATCCTGTATGCGAGACATCAAAAGAGACACAGATGTATAGAATGGTCTTTTGGACTCGTGAGAGAGGGAGAGGGTGGGGTGATTTGGGAGAATGGCTTTGAAACATGTATATTATTATATGTGAAATGAATCACCAGTCCAGGTTCGATGCATGATACAGGATGCTCTGGCTGCTGCACTGGATAACCCAGAGGGATGGTATGGGGAGGGAGATAGGGGCAGAGGGTGGGTTCAGAATTGGGAACACGTGTACACCCATGGAGGATTCAAGTTGATGTATGGGAAAACCAATATAATATTGTAAAGTAATTAGCCTCCAATTAAAATAAATAAATTTATATTTAAAAAGAATTAGATGTCACATACAAAAAAATAAATAAAATTTTTTTAAAAAAACTTTTTTGTCTGTGCAGCACAGTGTGCAAAATTTTAGTTTCCCAACCAGGAATCAAACCCATGCCTCTTTCATTGAAAGCACTGAGTCTTAACTACTAGACAGCCAGGGAAGTCCTTAGGGAGTAATGGTTTTTTAAATCAACTATTATGTGCCACACACAGAGCCAAACATTGAAAACAATAAATATTGGCTAGATATTGTATTCTTGTAGCTTATTGACTCATTAGGGAGAATTATGACTATGAAATATATATTTACAAATGTGTATTTGTAAAATTGCAAATTTCTTAGAACCAGGCCTCTGGTTCTAAGAAGTAACAGATTTAAGTTAGGGAGGGCTTACCTGAAAAAAAAATGGCAGTTGTGCTGAGAGCATAAATAAAGAGTAGGAGTGAATAAAAGATGGAGTAGGAAGAACATTACAGGCAGAAGAAAGAGTGTGTACAGACTTGGGAGGAAGGAGCATGGTGGCTTGGCACTGTGGCCAGTGTACAGACATCAAAAGACAAGAGTGGTGTGAGATAAGGGTGGAGGGAGAGGCAAGGCTTGGACCAGACAGGACTATGAATACCATTGGTAAGGATTTTGACATTTTATACTAAAAGCCCCTTGGACAATTTCTGGTCAGATTTCTATTTTGAAAAGATCACCCTGGATGTAATATGTATAATAGGTTGAGTAGGGCTGGGAACTCGGGGTGAACATAGGCAAGTCAGGGGGAGGCTCTTGCAAACAATGGAGTCCTGGGTTGGACCCAGAGTTAGACAGTGAAGCAGGAAACTGGAAACAGGTATTTAGAAACATTGGCAAGTCTGGCAAAATGGACTGGAGAATAAGTAGATCAGCAAGGAAGTGTGACTCTAGTGTAAGAGATATAAAGCTTGGATAAAGTGGAAACCAAGAGGAAGAGGAAGACCAAATATTCCTACTTAATCACAACACCACCACCTGTGGCCACAGGTTCAGTACTTACTACATTCTAGACAGTCAATATTCTGTCTAGTTCCTACAACTACCCTGTAACTTATGCATTATCCCCATTTCACAGATGAGGAATTTGATAAGTAATTTGCTCAAAGAGCATAGGTAACAACTGGCAGAACCAGGGCTAGAACCCAGTTGCTATCACCAAAGGTCAAGCAAAACCACCTACACTATGAAGATTCCCCAGGTGCTAATGACTTAGGAGACGCAAGAGATAAGGTGGAACAGCTGAGAGTGACCCAGGGTTTAGCAATGGAGCAGAAGGAAAACAGATGCTTTCAGTAATATTTGATGTGGACAAAAGAAATAAGAAGATGGTGAGATCAATTCTGGACACACTAAATTGCAAAGTGAATGCTCACCCAGTAGGTAGAAATATGGGTGATACAACAGAACCTTTAAACTAATGGTCTCTTGGGCTGGCTGAGGCTGTGAAGTGGCTCAGACCAGCACTGGGTTGAGGAGCCTCGCTAAACTTATGAACATTTAGCTGACAGGTGTATCTCCTAACTTTGGCATGGTTGTATTTGGAAGAATGCATGAGAAACCTCCTTCTGAACTGACGAAATTGGATGTCCATCTGACATCCAACCAAGGTGGCAGAATAGGAAGTGGATCTCATTTCCTCCTACAAATACATCAAAAATATATCTACATGTGGCACAACTCTCAAAAAGTACCTATTGACACCGACAGAAGGTCTCAGAGAGCCAAGATTGTAAGACCACCACATGACCAACTAAGATGAAAGAAAATGATTAAGGAAGTGGCACAGGATCTGCTCATCTGGGACAGAGCTGTGAAAGAGGAAAGGTTCCCTCACCCTGGAAAACCCTTTTACCAGTAGGTAAAGGTTCCCTCACCAGGCGAAACCCCTTTACCTGGCGCCTGACTTCAATGGATTAGTACCTATGGACCTGCACTGGTGGCTTTGTGAATGTAGTGTCAGAGACACCAGGGCCAAATGTCTGCATTTCCACAGTTGAGGTGGGGATGAGGGCAGTGCCAACAATATTGCTCTTTGTGAGCCCATACAACAGGTGACAGTTGACACCACCAACCACACACCTGGATAGACAGCTCCTGCTGGAGAATACTCAGTAATTCCTCTCTAAGTATGAGGGCTCCAATCTCATCTACCTCATACTGCAGCTCAGATACAAATCTGGGGCTTTTGCTCCAAAAACTAAGGGGTAGACCCTGTCCCTGACAGGGCAATGACAATGATAGAGCAAAGAAGAGGCCCTGCTCACTATCCAGTGCAGGCTATAGTCATCACAATGCCAGTCTCACTGCCTACCAAAAGGGTAATGGCCAGCACATACTGAGGAAAGAGGGGGCAGGCACCCATACTAAAGACAGCCTTTGCACCAAAAACATTAAACCCATGCAGGCTGCACAGGAACTCTCCCACATAAAAATAGCCCTCTAAGAACACCTCTAAGATACTGTTCCTCATAAACTCATAGAGTCAGAGGAATACAAGTTAATGAAGAAGCATAGGAACCACTCCCAAGTAAATGATCAAGAGAATTCACCTGGAAGAACAAGCAATGAAACAGACCTCTTCATTCTAATAGACTGAATTCAAAAAGGAGGTAATAAAAATACTGAAGGTATGAATAAAACCTATTAGTAGAGATGCAGGTTACTATAAAAAGGAACTATAAACTATGAACAGAAACCAAGAAAAAATAGGAAATAGTTTGCTGAGAAAGCTGAACTAAAGGTAATAAATGGTAAATTGAATAATACAGAACAAGTAAGTGATCTGGAAGATAGAATAATGGAAATCACCCAATCAGAATATCAGAAAGAAAGATGAAAAAAAAATGAAAGCAACATATAAGACCTTTGGAGTAATATAAAGTGTGCCAATCTATGCATAATAGGTATTTCAGAAGAAGAAAGAAAGAAAAACAGGGAGAGAAAATATATTTGAAGGATTATTGAAAACTTACCAACCTAAAGAAAGAATCAGATATCTAGGTACAGGAAGCATAGAGAATCCCAGACAGGTGAACTCAAACAGATCTATAATTAAAATAGCAAAAGTTAAGGAGAGGATTTTAAAGGCACCAAGAGGGAAAAAAACAAACAAACAAAGAGTTAACTACAAGTAAACCCCCATAAGACTCTCAGCTGATTTCTCCACAGAGATGTTACAGGCTAGGAGTGGCAAGAAATATTCAAAGTCCTGAAAGGGAAAAATCTGCAACCTCGGATGCTCTACTTAGCAAGATTATAATTTAGAATAGACGTAGGGATAAAGAATTTCTCAGACAAGAAAAAGCTAAAAGAATACAGCAATACTAAACTTATTCTAAAAGAAATTTTAAAAGTCAAAAAAAGAAATAATCTATAGGAAATAGAAAAATCACAATCAGACATTTAAATAAGTCAGTATACAGACTTAAAAAAATAGAAAATAATTTGTGGAAGTGATAATATCTACAATGAACAGCAAAAGGATATACATGATGATGTAAAAGAGGACATCAAAATCATAAAATGTGGAGGAGGAGAGTAAGAAAAATGCATATTTTTTTTAAAAAGATGTGTTTGAGTCTATATGACTACCNTTGTGGAAGTGATAATATCTACAATGAACAGCAAAAGGATATACATGATGATGTAAAAGAGGACATCAAAATCATAAAATGTAGAGGAGGAGAGTAAGAAAAATGCATATTTTTTTTTAAAAAGATGTGTTTGAGTCTATATGACTACCAGTCTAAAGTAAGAAGTTATAGAAATGGGTTAGCATACTTGAAAAACAGGGTAATCACAAATGGAAAAAAAATACAATAGATTCATAAAAACCAAAAAGAAAGGAACTCAAGCATAATACATAAGAAAACCATCAACCCACAGAAGAAAAGGAAGGGAACAAAAAAGAAATGTAAAGTCAACTGGAAAACAAGGAATAAAATGGCAATAAATTACATCCAAAAAGCTCAGAGTACACATTCTTTTCAAAAGCACATGAGACATTCTCTAAGACTGGCCACATACTAGGACACAAAACAAGCCTCAAGACAAATTTAAGAGGATGGAAATTATTTCAAGCATCTTTCCTGACCATAATGGCATGAAACTAGAACTCAACCACAAAAGAGAAATAAGAAAAAATGATTACAAGTAGACTAACAACATACTACTAAAAAATCAATGGGTCAATGATGAAATCAAAGAGGAAATTTATAAAAAATCTTGAGACAAATGATAATGAAAACACAACCATAGAAAAATCTATGGGATGCAGTGAAAGCAGACCTTAGAGGGAAGTCCATAGCCATACAAGCCTTCCTCAAAGAACAAGAAAAATCTTAAATAAACAACCTAAACCACCACCTAAAAGAATTAGAAAAAGAAGAAAAAATAAAACCTAAAGTAGCAGATGGAAGGAAATAATAATGATCAGAGAGGGAATAAATCAAATAGGAACTTGAGTGGGGAAAAAAATCAGTACAACAGAGAGCTAGTTATTTGAAAGGGTAAACAAAACTACCAAATCTCAGACCAGGCTCACTAAGAAGAAAAGAAAGAGGATCCAAGTAAACAAGGTAAGAAATGAAAGTGGAGAAATAATAACTGATACCACAGAAATACAAAAAGTCGTAAGAGAATACTATTGCAAGATAACAGGAAGGAAGGCCAGGGGTCTCCAAACAGAGGAAATAGGCTGCAAGTGTCAAGACATTTTTTATCTCTCTCTTATGTGGCAGGAGGACGCAAACTACAAGTATTAGATTTTTTCCCCCTTCTCTATACAAACTGTAAGAGGTTTCTTTTAAACTTCTGTATTGCCATAATGACACCTGGTTTCAACTGAACTTTTCTCAAACCTTGAGCTAACCAATACATTTTTCTTATGGAAATGTTTTTCTTAAGTTATGTTAATGAACTATGCATACACCCTACATTCTGTCTTCAAGTTGGTTCACCTAAGACTCAGAACTGACTTGACAAACCAGTATATTTTACTCCTGCAAATGTTCTCTTAAACTATGTTAATGAAACTATGTATTTGCTTGGAAACCTGCTTTCTTCAAGATTCATGTCAATTGTATTATGGCCCAGGACAACTCACCTTGTGCCAATGTCACCCCAAAATGCATGTTGTGGGTGAGGGGCCTGGGGCCAGGCTCTGAGTTTTGAGACATTTCCTTTCTCCGACTAGCAGCCTGCTAGTAGCTATATAACATCCAGCTAAAGATTAACAAGGGGGGCACTCTTTCTGCCCCCTCCTGACGTCTATGTCAGAAGCTTTGTCTATACACTTTAACAAAACTGTATCACACAAAAGCTCTGAGTGATCAAGCCTCCTCACTGGCCGCAGATTGAATTCTTCTCCACAGGGCAAGAATCCTGGCATCTTTCATGGCTCAGCAACAAGCTTTCACTATGAACAACTATATGCCAACAAACTGGACAACCAAGAAGAAATGGACAAGTTTCTAGGAACATACAGTCCACCAAAAGTGAATAAAGAAGAAATAGATAATATGAAGAGAACAATCACTAGAAGTGAAATAGAATCTGTAAAACAAACAAACAACTTGCTGCAAACAAAAGTTCAGGCTTCACTGAGGAATTCTAACAAACATACAAAGAAGAAATTATATTGAAACTTCTCAAACTTTACCAAAAGACTGAAGAGGCAGGAACACTCCAAAGTCATTCTTTGAAGCCACCATCACCCTGATACCAAAACCAAACAAAGATACCATGGACAAAGAAAATTACAGGCCAATAATTTTGATGAACATAAATACAAAAATTATCAACAAAATACTATCCAACTGAATACAATAACACATATAGAGAAGATCATACACCACAACCAAATGGGATTCATCCCAGGGTCACAAGGATGTTTCAATACATGCAGATTAATCCATATGATATGATAAGCTACACCAACAAAAGAAAAGACAAAGATGCAAAGAAAAGTATTTTATAAAATTCAACACATATTCATGATATAAACTCTCGCCAAAGTGGGTATAGATAGAACATATCTCAACATAATAAAAGCTATTTGACAAATCCATAGCAAACACAATAGTCAATGGTGAAAAGCTGAAAACATTCCTGCTAAAATCTGGAACAAGATAAAAATGCTCTCTATCACCACTCATCTTCAACACAGTGTTGGAAGTTCAAGGCACAGTCATCAGACAAAAGAAATAAAAGGTATCCAAATTGGAAGGGAAGAGGTAATTTCATCATTTTATACAGATGGTAAAGATTCTGCCAAAGCCTTTGACTGTGTGGATCACAATAAACTGTGGAAAATTCTGAAAGAGATGGGAATACCAGACCACCTGACCTGCCTCTTGAGAAATCTGTCTGCAGGTCAGGAAGCAACAGTTAGAACTGGACATGGAACAACAGACTGGTTCCAAATAGGAAAAGNTGGCTGAATGGCATCACGGACTTGATGGACATGAGTCTGAGTGAACTCTAGGAGTTGGTGATGGACAGGGAGGCCTGGCGTGCTGCGATTCACGGGGTCACGAAGAGTCAGACACGACTGAGCAACTAAACTGAACTGAAAGATTCTGCACAAAAGGCTCCACACAAAATCTACTAGAACTTATCAATGAATTCAGTAAGGTAGCAGAATGCAAGATTAACATATCAGCTGCATTTCTAATAGAAAGTAAAAAAAAAAAAATTGCATCAGAAAAATACCTAGGCATAAACCCACAGAGAAGGTGAAAGGCTTATACACTGAGAACTATAAAACACTCATAAGGGAAGCAGAAGATGATTCAAAGAAAGGGAAAAATATTTAATGCTCTTGAACTGGAAGAATTAATATTGTTAAAATGGACTATACTACCCCAAAAAATCTACAGATGTAATGTTATCCCTATCAAATTACCCATGACATGATTTGTTGTATAAAACTAGACCAAATAATCATAATATTTATATGGAATCATAAATGACCCAGAATTGCCAACAATCTTGAGGAGAAAGGACAAAGCAGGAAGCATAACCTTCCAAGACTTCAGACAATACTACAAGTCTACAGTAATCAAAACAGCATGGTACTGGCACAGAAACAGATATATGTATCAAGGGAACAGAATACAGAGCCCAGAAATAAACCTATACACCTACAGTCAATTAATATTGGACAAAAGAGGCAAGAATATAAAATGGGAAAAAGTTCTTCAGAAAATGATGCTGGGAAAGTTGGAAAGCTGCATGTAAATCAATGAAGTTAGAGCACACTCTCACACCATACACAAAAAAAGCTCAAAATGGTTTAAAGACTTAAATGTAAGATGTGATATCATAAGACTCCTAGAAGAGAACATAGGCAAAACATTTTCTGACATAAATCATACCAATGTTTCCTTAAGTCAGTCTCCCATGGAAATGGAAACAAAAGCAAAGACAAACAAATTGGACCTAATCAAATATATAAGCTTTTGCACAGCAAAGGAAATCATAAATAAAATGAAAAGATATGCTATGGGCTAGGAGAAAATAGTTGCAAACAATGCTGCTGAAAAGAAAATAATTTCCAAAATATACAAATAGCTCACACAACTCAGTAAGAAAAAACATACAACTCAATCAAAAAATAACAGAAGACATAAATTGACATTTCTCCAAAGAAGACATACAGATGGCCAATAGGCACATGAAAGGATGCTCAACATTGCTATTTATCAGAGATGTGTAAGTCAAAACGACAATGAGGTAACACCTCACATGGGTCAGAATAGCCATCATTAAAATTATACAAGCAATAATTGCTGGAGAGGGTATGAAGAAAATAGAACACTCTTACACTGTTGGTGGGAATGTAAGTTGGTGCACACTGAAGAATAATATAGAGGTTCCTCAAAACACGTTGCCATATGATCCAGCAGTCCCTTTCCTGGGCACATATCTGGAGAAAACCATAATTCAAAAAGGTGTATGTACCCAAAGTTCACAGCAGCACTATTTACAATAACTAAAACACAGAAGCAACCTAAGTGTCCATCAACGAATGAATGGATAGAAAAGATGTGGTAACATAAATATATAGTGAAACAGTACTCAGCTATATAAAAGAATGAAATAATGCCATTTGAACCAACATGGATGAACCTAGAGATTGGATATCACTTATATGTGGAATACAAAATATGACACAAACAGACTCAGAGACTCAGAGAGCAGACTTGTGGTTGCCAAGGGGGAGTGGGGTGAGTGATTGTGGTGCTGGAGAAGACTCTTGAGAGTCCCTTGGACAGCAAGGAGATCTAACCAGTCCATCCTAAAGTAAATTAGTCCTGAATATTCTTTGGAAGGACTGATGCTGAAGCTGAAACTCCAATACTTCAGCCACCCGATGCGAAGAACTAACTTATTTGAAAAGACCCTGATGCTGGGCAAGATTGAAGGCAGGAGGAGAACAGGATGACAAAGGATGAGATGGTTGGATGGCATCACAGACTCAATGGACATGAGTTTGAGTAAACTCCAGGAGTTGGTGATGGACAGGGAGGCCTGGTGTGCTGCAGTCCATGGGGTCATAAAGAGTTGGACACGACTGAGTGACTGAACTGAACTGAACTGTAGCACTTTATTGGTCATTTGAGAATAAAGTACTTTTTAGGCATAAACTAAATAAAAGAAAGTAAAATTTGCAGGAGAAACTACAAATGTAACTTTCACTAAATTCTTTAAATTATACCTTCTTTTCCACATCATAGGGCTTCCCGGGTGTCTCAGATGATAAAGAGTCTGCCCACAATGTGAGAAACCCAGGTTTGATTCTTGGGTAAGGAATATCCCCTGGAGAAGGAAATGGCAACCCACTCCAGTATTCTTGTCTGGAAAATCTCATGGATGGGGGAGGCTGGCAGGCTACATTCCGTGGGGTCACAAAGAGTTGGACACAACTCAGTGCGTAACACTTTTCCATATCATAAAATAAGGTTATCTTTGCTGTAGAACAACTACATAAACAATTTGGAACCTAATCAACTGAGATACTACTCTGAAGAAAATTAAGCCTAAATAAATGAAATTATTAACAGGTATCAGAAGTGAGAAGTGTTTCAATGTCTTTTATCACCCTTACTTGTCAATCATCTTATCTTTTCTTTCCTTATGTTTTTCTTGTCCTCTTAGACTGAATTACATAACATTTTAAGACATAAAATGTTGCCTGATTTTTCATTTTTTTTCCTAACCTACAGCTCTTTTCTATTAGTATTCATTAGACTTTATGGGTCACTTTGTTAACAGAAAGATCCAGTATTTATACTCTCCATTTTCTTAGGCTTAAATCTGAGAGGTTGAGCAGATGCAGATTCAAGTGTTTAGCATGTACACTTCACAGGTGTGCCATGTACATCCATCAGGAGGCATACACTGTCTGGTTGCTCCCTTTTTTGTGATACCAGCAGCCAGTAGTGATCATGTCAGATCCATTAGTTCATTCAGGAACTGAAAAATGATACCTTTTTTTATTCCTTCAGTATTTATTAGCTAAAGTTTTTTGATAATGAGGAAATTCCCACACACACACATCAATTTAGTTACCTGGAGAAAGAATTCATAAGGGAAAGGCATAATAAATGTTTTTTTCTTTTCTTTTTTAAATAATTTTTAAAATAACGAGTTGGTCATTAGCATCTTCCAAAGGTAATTAATGAGGGATTTTTTTTCACTGTTGTGATCTCTTGGATTTAAACGTTAATGCAGTCAATTAATTGTGGTGACTGACGCTGACTGATGCTTTAATTATCTAATAGTCTGTGGGAGGCCTCTTTAAAGTTGGCTCCTGAGTCCTGTTGACACACCTGCAGTTGCCCTGACAGCATCTTTGCTATTTAATCTGTAAATAGAGTAAAGATACTCTAACATGATCATATTCAGCTCCTGGCCTGCAGCTGCAATGGGCTGTATTTCCAAAGCCATGGGGGGGGGGGGCGGTGCAAAGGGAGCACACTGATGCTTGCTTTATTTCTAGATCATTTTAGTGAAATTTAGGAAATATGCTCCTTTTTTAAAAAGATAAGATCTGTCATGAATTAATACTGATTCATATTGGTGGTTCTAATTTGAATTAGTATTTTCTGTTTTGTTTCTATCACTCGTTTCTCTCATGCTGAAAACCCTAGTTCTCAAAGACAATTGTTTAGGTGCTTTACTCACCCTGCAGTCCCAGCCATGACTGAGCAGACGGGACTGAAGACACTTCAGGTGAGTCATAACTGGGGAGCTTAATTTCTCGGAAAAGGGCCCTGCCATGTTTTGATTCCTCTTTACATCCTGCTGGGTCTCGGGCTACTTATAACTCAGGTGCAATCATCCCATAATGACCCCTTTAAACTTAATTGGGACATGGAGTCCCTGGATTTTAGAATAAGCTTCAGAGGGGAGGGTAGAAATCACATTGACTGTGGGCTGTCACCACTGGCGTGGGCGACTACTCTGTGATTGTACAGGGGATGAAAAAGCCATTTCTGGACAAAAATTGTCACTAACTAAAGATTACACCAGAATGAGGGAAAAACATGTCACAAACATTTCTTGTGTAGATTGAGATTGGAGGCAGGAGGGCTTTCTTTTTCAAGAAGAAATATATAAATATATTATATCTATATTTATATATCAACAATGGACAGAACCACAGTATAGGATATGTTACACAGAATATGTGTATCAATTTAGAATTTATTCTCTATTCAGCAATTATCCATTAATATCTACTAGGCACTGTGTATGACTCTGGGGAGTCAAAGATTACCAAATTTACTCACTACCTTTGGGTAAACAGAAAAGGCAGGCTGTTAGAATAATAAGCTACTTAAAACACAATGATATGAGTGAAAAGGTGATTGAAGCATAGAGAAAGGGGAGATTAATTCTAGACAGGAAAAGTTAAGAAAGGTGTTAATAGAGAATTAGGTTAATATTCCAGGCATAGGATTTCTTTGCCTCATGGGAGGTGAGGCCTGATGGCAGGGTACAAACACCATAAGGGTAAGAACCACCACACACATAGTATCAGATGAGGAGAGCACAACATTCTTCACAGGATAATTTAATCTGCGTCTTAACAAAGTGGAAAGCAATGAATCTATGCCCCCCTTTGGTTCCCTCATGCCCCAGAACAGGAACAGAAGGTGGCATCCTGTGACAGCAAAAGGAGGCAGACAAGGTTGGGGTGGGGGCATAACAAAAGAAGAAAAAAGAAAGACACCAAGGAAAGGATGCAAAACTGAAAACGCAAGTCACAAAGAAGCAATGATTTGTTCTAAGGACAGGCCTGCTGGGATCACAGAGCAGGGACAGGTCGCAGCACCTTCAAGCCTCATTTCATGGCAGGCATATTCCTCCCATGAAGCTAGGATCTCAAAGTAAAGGCACGTACAGACTGGATTATTCTGAACATCATTTTAATAAGAACATAAAATTTGGTAAAATGTAATGTTTTATGGGGGTTTGAACTTTTATCTTTTAAAAATCTATCTATTGGGGTCTTCCCTGGTGGTGCAGTGAAATGCAGGGGACACAGGTTTGATCACTGGGAAGATTTCACATGCCATGAAGCAGCTAAGCCCATGAGCCACAGCTACTGAGGCTGTGCACTGCAACTACTGAAGCCCATGCACCCTAGAGCTGGGCTCTGCAACAAGACAGGCTGACCCAGAGGAGATGAAATAAATCAGTTTATTGGTATTCACGATGTAATATGTGAATATCATATGATAAATATCTCAAGTCTCCTCCACCTCTATTTTGATCTCGCCTATCTTTGTTTCTCAGCCTTATTTGCCAAGACAATCCAAAAGATCGCTCTGCTTGAGGAGGTAGGGTTTATAGTCTATTTACCTGCAGGTATGCATTTTTCCCCCCATCCCCTGTTTGTGTATGTGCAGATACCACTGACATAAGGCAAAGAAGCAAAAACATACTTCTTGAATTTCTTATCCAACAGCCCATATGACTGTCAGGGTAACTGACACCACCTTGGGCCCATGTGGCTCCTCCTGTTCTCCCCACTGACCTCACTCAGGACTGTACTAGCCAGTAAGTCACATCTCTGTTGTCAGGGCCTTAGTACTTAAGAGAAGTTTTTAAATAATCATCATGACCAGGTGGCCTCCATGCTCTGCTAGTCCCCAAAGACAATGATTAAGATGTTGGCTGAGGTAAGTACCTATGGGACCAGTTACCAATTCATAACCTTGACTTAGGAAGGCACGTCCTGTTTCCAAGCACCAACTGCAACACCCTAAGTTAACTATAAAACCATCCCAGGGGCTCCTCGAAGCTGTGGGGAGCAGCTGCAAATGCTTCTGGGTCATTGTCCACCTGATCTCCATTCCACTTTGTAAGTTTGCTGTTGCCCAATCACTAAGTCACGTTGGACTCTTGCAACCCCATGGACTGTAGCCTCTGTCCATGGGATTTCCCAGGCAAGAAACTGGAGGGGGTTGCCATTTCCCTCTCCAGGGGATCTTTCTGACCCGGGCATCAAACCCATGTCTCCTGTATTGGCAGGCAGATTCTTCACCACTGAATCACCAGGGAATTTCACCCTGTAAGTTACCCTGGAACAAATTTGATTATACAGAGTTGCTGCCTTATTTATTGGTCTCAAGATGCCTTCTCAGTTCAGTGGGCACTTTTGGTTCCCTCCATACTCCAACACTGCCCAGATTATGAGTTGATTTATGCTACAGATTGGATACAGTAAATTTTTCAAATAAACCTTAAATAAAAAGTTCATTGGCTGCATGCCTGAGCCAAAGTTTAAGTATATTCTGTTGTTGTTCAGTCACTAAGTTGTGTCTGACTCTTTGTGACCCCATGAACTGCAGCATGCCAGGCTTTCTTGTCCTTCACTATCTCCCATGTCTGCTCAAATTCATGTCCATTGAGTCAGTGATGCCATCCAACCATATCATCCTCTGTTTTCCCCTTTTCCTCTTGCCCTCAATCTTTCCCAGAATCAGAGTCTTTCCCAATGAGTTGGCTTCTGCATCAGGTGGCCAACGTATTAGAACTTCAGCTTCAGCATCAGTATGTGCTGAAACTTTTAAAAAATACACAAAATTGGAACAGAAGCAAGCATCTTTACACCAGTGGGCCCAAGCTGTTTGGCCTGTGTCTTTTTGGGACAGAAGAATGGAACCTGTGACCATCTCCAAGGCCTGTATCAGAATGGCTACCAACAAGGTCAAAAGGATATCGTTTCGCCAAGTTATGTTAATCAGAAATAAAGTTTTCTTTCCATCTGGGATTGATTTAACCTCTTTGTGATTTAGTTTTCTTATGTAAGAATAGGAATATTTACCAGCACCCAAAGTCTAGGAGACTCTCTAATGTTAAAGAAGAAAAGAACTTAAGAAATAGCTCATTCCAGCTTCTTAAGTGATAAAAATTATGACCTCAGATGCTTAAGTGACTTGTTCAGGGTTGCAAACTTCAATTTATGGGCTTAGTGAAGAATATTCCAATAAAGATTGGAATAGAATTCTCTAAAAGGATATATATATTTGTTAATATTAAAGATATTTAATAACATTTCTTCTTAGGAAACATACTATAACACTGAAAGAACTTTCTATTAGTCTTCTGAGGTTGGCGGCTTCAGAAATAAAGGTGAGAAAATTAGAGACAAGGACACATCCTTGATTTAACATCTAAAGTATGCTATGGTCTCAGTGCTTGTGTTCTCTCAAAGAAACTAAATCAGGAGGGACCTTTGGGAAGTAATTCAGTTCAGTTCAGTTCAGTTCAGTTGCTCAGTCGTGTCCGACTCTTTGCAACCCCATGAATCGCAGCACGCCAGGCCTCCCTGTCCATCAGCAACTACCAGAGTTCACCCAGACTCTCACGCCCATCGAGTCAGGGATGCCATCCAGCCGTCTCATCCTCTGTCATCCCCTTCTCCTCCTGCCCCCAACCCCTCCCAACATCAGAGTCTTTTCCAATGAGTCAACTCTTCACATGAGGTGGCCAAAGTACTGGAGTTTCAGCTTTTGCATCATTCCTTCCAAAGAAATCCCAGGGCTGAAGTAATTAGGCCATAAAAATAAAGCCCTTATATAAATGTTCTTATTAAATGTACCCTTATAAAAGAGGCCTGGAAGAGCTCCTTTGCCTCCCCCTGCCATGTAAGGATATAGGAAGAAGTTGACAGTCTGAAACCTGGAAGAAGTTACAAGACTTAACTATTCTGGCACCCTGATCTTGGACTTTCAGCTTCCAGAACTGTGAGCAATAAATTCCTACTGCTTATAAACTCACAGTGTTTGGTATTTTTACTATAGCTCCCCAAATGGGCTAAGAGAAACATTGATAACATGCTTTAGGAAAGGGCAGAGTTTAATAGAGAATTCAAGCATGGTAGGATAAAATTTAATTCAGACGATGTGTTTTTGTTAGTAAAAGAAGAATTTCTGTATGTAGAATACTGTACCTTTTTAATTTCAGATTTCAAATTACAAGGGTTACTCTGCTGGCTGAAGAGGGATTTCTTGAATCTCTCTATAATCCTTCTTTTCAAGTTGTGGTGCAAAGCTGGAGGAAGCTGCATAAAATGAGAAGATCATTATAAGCACGTCATTAACAATGCATAGCTGACTTTCAAGAAGCATTTGTGATGGTAACAATATTCATTCAATAGGACTAAAGAAGAACTTAAAATTTTACTCCAAATAGCATGATTTGATATTACAATTTTTCAGTCTATAATACAGAAAAAATATTTTACTGTGTTTTCTTCAAAAGGTTACTTCTAATTATATTACTGTTCTTTCATTTTATTGATGTTATTTTTCACAAAACTACATATTAGTTGCACATATAAACTGAGTTTAGTAAATAACAGACTTATAAGGAAAGATGCATTCTATGAAAGAAGAAAGAGAGAAATGAATATATATACATTAGGGCTCAGTCAGGATGAATCAGATTTAATAAGTAAGTAGTAGGAAGCCACTATTTGCGGTAGAGAAGGAAAAGTATCATGAGAAGCACTTTTTAGATTTGATAATTCCCAACTGTTACCCACCAGAAGTTTCCACTTCCCCAAGTCAAACACCACAAGGCAGTGTTGCTGCACGACCTTTCCGTTGCTGCCCAGTGTGATTCTATCTGTCGAAGGGAAGGGCACCAGTCTTTCCTGACATGCCCTATTGTCTGCTATAGCACTAGTGGGTCCTTGAAAAGTGACTTACCCTGCTTCTGGCAACTAAATTGATATGCCTCTACTTAACTTAGAATTGCTTTTACTACTCCTGATGGCTTGAATTGACTTTCATAAAACCTTTCTTGCATAAGTCAATATTCAGTCAATTTAAGATTCATATATGGGGCATCACAAGGGACAGTACCCTATCTTTAAAGTTTTCAT
>SJYW01045368.1:43427-60959 GCA_006410735.1 Raphicerus campestris
TCTCTTCTTTTCACAGCTATTTGTAAGGCCTCCCCAGACAGCCATTTTCCTTTTTTGCATTTCTTTTCCATGGGGATGATCTTGATCCCTGTACAGTGTCTGTATCTCATTCCATGGTTCATCAGCCACTCTATCTATCAGGTCTAGGCCCTTAAATCTATTTCTCACTTCCACTGTATAATCAAAAGGGATTTGATGTTGGTCATACCTGAATGGTCTAGCAGTTTTCCCTACTTTCTCAAGTTGAGTCTGAATTTGTTAATAAGGAGTTCATGATCTGAGCCACAGTCAGTTCCTGGTCTTGTTTTTGTTGACTGTATAGAGCTTCTCCATCTTTGGCTGCAAAGCATATAATCAATCTGATTTCGGTGTTGACCATGTAGTGATGTCCATGTGTAGAGTCTTCTCTTGTGTTGTTTTAAGAGGGTGTTTGCTATGACCAGTGCATTTTCTTGGCAAAACTCTATTAGTCTTTGCCCTGCTTCATTCCGCATTCCAAAGCCAAATTTGCCTGTTACTCCAGGTGTTTCTTGACTTTCTACTTTTGCATTCTATATTTCTATAATGAAAAGGACATCTTTTTTGTGTGTTAGTTCTAAAAGGTCTTGTAGGTTCATAATACCTTTCAACTTCAGCTTCTTCACCATTACTGGTCCATACGCCTGTTTTAATAGCTTACAGCTGATATCTGGAGCTGATTGAGTGAGAAATCTATCTTTTAAGATCACTCTTCCCTCTTCATTTTGGGGATCAATCTCAGTGAACCCGCAAAGGGCTTCCCTCAGTCTATCTAGGAATTTACCAGGAGCTTCTTTCTCTTCCTGTACTATGTTTGCCTATTTGGCATAGTTTAAAGTCTTAGCATGTGCTTACTCAAGTCCTTCAAGAATACATCTGACAAAATGGCTCTGAGCCCATCTTCCTTTAGCAGTGTTATAGTCCCAGTCTTGTTCTATAATTGGGACCGCCTGATTCCCATTGGGGAGAATGGCTATCTCATCCTCCCTCTTCCCTGCTGATTCATTACCAAGTCATTCATCTCCATAGACAACAGCTTTCCCCTAAACTCGTTTTTGAGTCAGGAGTATTTGTCCCAGGATATATATCACGTCTCTCCAAGTAAGGTCATAAAACAGAGTAATATCCTTAAAGGCTCTAATATATTTTTCTGGATCATTTAAATAGTCTCCCAGATCTTCTTTGACTTTTTGTACTTCTTGATAAGAAAAGAGCTTATTAACTCTCATAGACTGATTATTTCTCCTGGTGGGTACTTCATGAAGAGGCAACGGGTTGTGCAATTGTTCTTCAGCCACTCTGGTTGTTCAGTGCATATGATCCTAGGGATAGGTTGGAGAAACCTGCTTTTCTTTATCTCTTTGTCTCCTGTCCTACATCTCTTTTTTTTAAAATTTTATTTTTACTTTATTTTACTTTACAATACTGTATTGATTTTGCCATACATTGACATGAATCTGCCACGGATGTATACGAGCTCCCAGTCCTGAACCCCTCTCCCACCTCCCACCCCATATCATCTCTCTGGATCATCCTTGTGCACCAGCCCCAAGCATCCTGTATCCTGTATTGAACATAGACTGGCACTTCGTTTCTTACATGATAGTATACATGTTTCAATGCCATTCTCCCAAATCATCCCACCCTCTCCCTCTCCCTCAGAGTCCAAAAGTCCATTCTATACATCTGTGTCTCTTTTGCTGTCTCACTTATAGGGTCATCATTAACATCTTTCTAAATTCCATATATATGTGTCAATGTACTGTATTGGTGTTTTGGCTGTCTGAGCGACTCTTACTTTGATAATCTGAGTTTCTATTGAAACCAGAGTAGTCTGAGGTTGTACTGAGACAGGGGTTGTTTGGACCTGTACTTGGGCAGTTTGAATCTCAGTTTGGGTTTTTACTGAGACCAAGGCAACCTTTCCTAGGGGGTTCCCTGACTTTCAGTTTGCTCCATTTGGAGCCCCAGGTATGGGGGCAAAGTAGGAGGACAGGAGGGAGTTGAAGTTTTCATGCCCAAATCTATACCATTAGGACTTAAGTCTGGCATGCTTACAGAGAGAAAAAGGGCAACGTGTATGCTACTTCTACCCATTTCCCTTGTTTTCTGAGAGACCCTCCAACCAGCCACCATTTGCCATCATCCAATGGATACAGTGGCCATGCAGTATCACCTAGGAAGATCAGGCATATCTTCTTTAAGCTCTGTGATTAAATCTATCCCTGTTTTTCAGGATACAGCTCAAAGGAGTGAGGCTGGAATTGTTAGCGGCCATCTGTAAGAGGGGGAAAAAGTGACCAGCGTCATCTTTCTACCAGAGGCATCCCTCCCTGCTCTAGATGGGGGTATAGACAGACTTTACCCTGAAGTTTTCCTTCCCTGGTCAGACATAGTCTGTCCCTTACCGATGCAGGCACCTTACTCATCCCTCTCAGCTCTACTACTGAGGCAGGGTGGAGAGGCGCCACGGCTGGACCTGATGGCATCCCAGACTAATGTCCAGCTCCTCACCATTAAATCCTTGCTTGCCTCTGATGCCACCTGGGGTGCTATCAGTGTAACCATCCAGAATGCCTCCCAAGCTAAGACCACTGGCGGAAACATTTGTCTCCTGAATGCCTGTGCACAACCCTGAGTATATTCCTGACCACAGTAAGACCAGTGCAAGCATAAAACCAATAGTTTCCTTTTGAGCATCACCACACCAGTATTCCCACAGATTCCACAGAGAGAATATCTAAGGAGTTGTGACAAAAGCCACCGAGAGCCTCCTCTGGTCCACTAAGAGCTAGTGTTACCAAAGGAAGAAGCCTGATGTACTTCCTATCTGAATAACCTTTAACCTGAGAGATGCTCTTGGAGCTAGAGCTCCATCTGGCTTTTGACTTCTAGCGAGGCTAGTCGCTTCCTGACTAACAGTCTAAGTTTGGGACCTAAGTAACAATGCGCAGTAATGGTATAGATCACAAGTTCCTTGAAAGTCTATGATCTGACAGATTAGGTTAGTAGTTCTAATTCCCAAGAAGTTATGAAATGGTCAAAGAGACCAGAAAGCTTGACCGAGAAAGGAGAGTTCAGTCCACATGCTTTGTCCATCTCTGGCCGTTCCCCAAAGGAGACTTTGGGTGCCGCTTGGCATTAGCGGGTTGGTATAATCCCCCCAAAGGGTTTCTGCCATAAGCTGTAGGAGGCCACCTCAGAACCACAGATTAGAACACAGCCCTTGGTTCACACATGTGTCTCTTTTAAGCAATCAAACACACAAGGATACCATAGAGTTAGTAAAGTAAAGCAGAAAATGTGTATATGGAGAAAGTAGAGAGGCTAGAGCTCTGAGTGTTCTTTCCTAGTCCTGAAGATCCCAGACAAGCCCCCAAGATGAAAGGTTGTTGTTGAGCTGTGAAAGACACCAGGATTCTTGGCCTCCAGAAGACAGGAGTTCAGTTCAGGGCTAGTGATGAAGCTTGATCACTCAGAGCTTTTCTGTAATAAAGTTTTATTAAAGTATAAAAGAGATAGGGAAAGCTTCTGACATAGACATCAGAAGGGGGCAGAAAAAGTGGCCCCCTTCTTTAGCCAGATGTTTTCTGTCTGTTAGAAAGCTATTAATCAGATAAGAGAGACACCTCAAGGCTGATGGAGTTTCACTAGGCGCCTCTCCCACAGTATTCATTTTTGAGTTAGGAAGGCACAAGATGTATCATCCCCCAGCCATAAAACAATTGATATGAACGCTGGTTTGTTGAGTTATTATCAGCCCAAGGTTTAATAAAATAAAAAAAGGTTAGTCTTAGGTGGAACCATTTTGAAGAAAGGCAAATTTTGAAGCAAATACATAATATATTAACATAGCTTAAGAAAAGCATTTCCATAAGAAAAACACATTGGTTAGCTCAAGGTTAGAAAAAAATTAAGTTCAGGTGGAACCAGCTATTGTCATGGCAACACAGAATTTTAAGAGAAAAATATCTGATGCTTGCAGCCTATTTCCTCCATTTGGAGACCTTTGGCCTTCCTGCCTGTTACCCTTTCACTACTGACAGTCTGCCAATGTATTTTTGGAGACACTAGAGGATATCGTTCCTCAGAAAGAATCCATATATTATGTCTGAGAAAACCTACTATACAAATATGCAAGATTTTATTTTTTTCTTCTGTTACTTTGATATGATGAAAAACAAACAAAAACCACACTTTTAGACTTGTGATGTTGAAGGAGTCATTCTCTCTTCTAGACTCAGTTTCATCATTCAGGTAGCCTATGGGACTATGAGATAAGGGAAATACAGTATGTGAAATGTTTGTAAAGTGTTATACTAGTGTAATGCTAGTGATGGTGGTGTTTGTTCTCAAGCAAAAGTAGAGCTGGGAGACNTTTCTTCTGTTACTTTGATATGATGAAAAACAAACAAAAACCACACTTTTAGACTTGTGACGTTGAGGGAGTCATTCTCTCTTCTAGACTCAGTTTCATCATTCAGGTAGCCTATGGGACTATGAGATAAGGGAAATACAGTATATGAAATGTTTGTAAAGTGTTATACTAGTGTAATGCTAGTGATGGTGGTGTTTGTTCTCAAGCAAAAGTAGAGCTGGGAGACTCAGAAAGTATCTTGGGTGTTATATAAAGTCTGACTTACTTACCTATAGGATAGTTCCTGATTTATAAGTTTATTGTCAAGAAAAAAAGTGGGCTAATGCCCACAAAAGACTAACAATAGTGCCTAGCACATACAAATAATAGGTATTAGTCATTTCATTCTTAGTATTAGAATATATATGTATAGTAATTTACCTGTACTTATGTCATCTGCAGTTAAACTATGCATGAGTTATCATTCTGTGCAAAAATTTGAATTCTTCATGAAAACTTTAAAGATAGGGTACTGTCCCTTGTGATGCCCCATATATGAATCTTAAATTGACTGAATATTGACTTATGCAAGAAAGGTTTTATGAAAGTCAATTCAAGCCATCAGGAGTAGTAAAAGCAATTCTAAGTTAAGTAGAGGCATATCAATTTAGTTGCCAGAAGCAGGGTAAGTCACTTTTCAAGGACCCACTAGTGCTATAGCAGACAATAGGGCATGTCAGGAAAGACTGGTGCCCTTCCCTTCGACAGATAGAATCACACTGGGCAGCAATGGAAAGGTCGTGCAGCAACACTGCCTTGTGGTGTTTGACTTGGGGAAGTGGAAACTTCTGGTGGGTAACAGTTGGGAATTATCAAATCTAAAAAGTGCTTCTCATGATACTTTTCCTTCTCTACCGCAAATAGTGGCTTCCTACTACTTACTTATTAAATCTGATTCATCCTGACTGAGCCCTAATGTATACATATTCATTTCTCTCTTTCTTCTTTCATAGAATGCATCTTTCCTTATAAGTCTGTTATTTACTAAACTCAGTTTATATGTGCAACTAATATGTAGTTTTGTGAAAAATAACATCAATAAAATGAAAGAACAGTAATATAATTAGAAGTAACCTTTTGAAGAAAACACAGTAAAATATTTTTTCTGTATTATAGACTGAAAAATTGTAATATCAAATCATGCTATTTGGAGTAAAATTTTAAGTTCTTCTTTAGTCCTATTGAATGNGGAACCAGCTATTGTCATGGCAACACAGAATTTTAAGAGAAAAATATCTGATGCTTGCAGCCTATTTCCTCCATTTGGAGACCTTTGGCCTTCCTGCCTGTTACCCTTTCACTACTGACAGTCTGCCAATGTATTTTTGGAGACACTAGAGGATATCGTTCCTCAGAAAGAATCCATATATTATGTCTGAGAAAACCTACTATACAAATATGCAAGATTTTATTTTTTTCTTCTGTTACTTTGATATGATGAAAAACAAACAAAAACCACACTTTTAGACTTGTGACGTTGAGGGAGTCATTCTCTCTTCTAGACTCAGTTTCATCATTCAGGTAGCCTATGGGACTATGAGATAAGGGAAATACAGTATATGAAATGTTTGTAAAGTGTTATACTAGTGTAATGCTAGTGATGGTGGTGTTTGTTCTCAAGCAAAAGTAGAGCTGGGAGACTCAGAAAGTATCTTGGGTGTTATATAAAGTCTGACTTACTTACCTATAGGATAGTTCCTGATTTATAAGTTTATTGTCAAGAAAAAAAGTGGGCTAATGCCCACAAAAGACTAACAATAGTGCCTAGCACATACAAATTATAGGTATTAGTCATTTCATTCTTAGTATTAGAATATATATGTATAGTAATTTACCTGTACTTATGTCATCTGCAGTTAAACTATGCATGAGTTATCATTCTGTGCAAAAATTTGAATTCTTCATGAAAACTTTAAAGATAGGGTACTGTCCCTTGTGATGCCCCATATATGAATCTTAAATTGACTGAATATTGACTTATGCAAGAAAGGTTTTATGAAAGTCAATTCAAGCCATCAGGAGTAGTAAAAGCAATTCTAAGTTAAGTAGAGGCGTATCAATTTAGTTGCCAGAAGCAGGGTAAGTCACTTTTCAAGGACCCACTAGTGCTATAGCAGACAATAGGGCATGTCAGGAAAGACTGGTGCCCTTCCCTTCGACAGATAGAATCACACTGGGCAGCAATGGAAAGGTCGTGCAGCAACACTGCCTTGTGGTGTTTGACTTGGGGAAGTGGAAACTTCTGGTGGGTAACAGTTGGGAATTATCAAATCTAAAAAGTGCTTCTCATGATACTTTTCCTTCTCTACCGCAAATAGTGGCTTCCTACTACTTACTTATTAAATCTGATTCATCCTGACTGAGCCCTAATGTATACATATTCATTTCTCTCTTTCTTCTTTCATAGAATGCATCTTTCCTTATAAGTCTGTTATTTACTAAACTCAGTTTATATGTGCAACTAATATGTAGTTTTGTGAAAAATAACATCAATAAAATGAAAGAACAGTAATATAATTAGAAGTAACCTTTTGAAGAAAACACAGTAAAATATTTNCAAGAAAGGTTTTATGAAAGTCAATTCAAGCCATCAGGAGTAGTAAAAGCAATTCTAAGTTAAGTAGAGGCATATCAATTTAGTTGCCAGAAGCAGGGTAAGTCACTTTTCAAGGACCCACTAGTGCTATAGCAGACAATAGGGCATGTCAGGAAAGACTGGTGCCCTTCCCTTCGACAGATAGAATCACACTGGGCAGCAACGGAAAGGTCGTGCAGCAACACTGCCTTGTGGTGTTTGACTTGGGGAAGTGGAAACTTCTGGTGGGTAACAGTTGGGAATTATCAAATCTAAAAAGTGCTTCTCATGATACTTTTCCTTCTCTACCGCAAATAGTGGCTTCCTACTACTTACTTATTAAATCTGATTCATCCTGACTGAGCCCTAATGTATACATATTCATTTCTCTCTTTCTTCTTTCATAGAATGCATCTTTCCTTATAAGTCTGTTATTTACTAAACTCAGTTTATATGTGCAACTAATATGTAGTTTTGTGAAAAATAACATCAATAAAATGAAAGAACAGTAATATAATTAGAAGTAACCTTTTGAAGAAAACACAGTAAAATATTTTTTCTGTATTATAGACTGAAAAATTGTAATATCAAATCATGCTATTTGGAGTAAAATTTTAAGTTCTTCTTTAGTCCTATTGAATGAATATTGTTACCATCACAAATGCTTCTTGAAAGTCAGCTATGCATTGTTAATGACGTGCTTATAATGATCTTCTCATTTTATGCAGCTTCCTCCAGCTTTGCACCACAACTTGAAAAGAAGGATTATAGAGAGATTCAAGAAATCCCTCTTCAGCCAGCAGAGTAACCCTTGTAATTTGAAATCTGAAATTAAAAAGGTACAGTATTCTACATACAGAAATTCTTCTTTTACTAACAAAAACACATCGTCTGAATTAAATTTTATCCTACCATGCTTGAATTCTCTATTAAACTCTGCCCTTTCCTAAAGCATGTTATCAATGTTTCTCTTAGCCCATTTGGGGAGCTATAGTAAAAATACCAAACACTGTGAGTTTATAAGCAGTAGGAATTTATTGCTCACAGTTCTGGAAGCTGAAAGTCCAAGATCAGGGTGCCAGAATAGTTAAGTCTTGTAACTTCTTCCAGGTTTCAGACTGTCAACTTCTTCCTATATCCTTACATGGCAGGGGGAGGCAAAGGAGCTCTTCCAGGCCTCTTTTATAAGGGTACATTTAATAAGAACATTTATATAAGGGCTTTATTTTTATGGCCTAATTACTTCAGCCCTGGGATTTCTTTGGAAGGAATGATGCAAAAGCTGAAACTCCAGTACTTTGGCCACCTCATGTGAAGAGTTGACTCATTAAGACTCTGATGTTGGGAGGGGTTGGGGGTAGGAGGAGAAGGGGATGACAGAGGATGAGACGGCTGGATGGCATCACTGACTCGATGGGCGTGANTTTTTATCATAAATCGATGTTGAATTTTGTCAAAGGCTTTCTCTGCATCTATTGAGATAATCATATGGCTTTTATTTTTTCATTTGTTAATATGGTGTATTACATTGATTGATTTGTGGATATTGAAGAATCCTTGCATCCCTGGGATAAAGTCCACTTGATCATGGTGTATGATCTTTTTAATGTATTGTTGAATTCTGATTGCTAGAATTTTGTTAAGGATTTTGGCATCTATGTTCATGACTGATATTGGCCTGTAGTTTTCTTTTTGTGTGTGTGTGGCATCTTTGTCAGGTTCTGGTATTAGGGTGATGATGACGTCATAGAATGAGTTTGAAAGTTTACCTTCCTCTGCAATTTTCTGGAAGAGTTTGAGTAGGATAGGTGTTAGCTCTTCTCTAAATTTTTGGTAGAATTCAGCTGTGAAGCCATCTGGACCTGGGCTTTTGTTGCTGGAAGATTTCTGATTACAGTTTCAATTTTGGTGCTTGTGATGGGTCTGTTAAGATTATCTATTTCTTCCCAGTTCAGTTTTGGAAAGTTGTACTCTTCTAAGAATTTGTCCATTTCTTCCAAGTTGTCCTGTCTTGATCATTTTTATATATTAATAATAGTTTTTTATTATTAATATATAAAAATGATAAGACAGAAATATGTAATCAAATTTCAAAGGATATTTTATCTTAATTTGGTAGTGAATTGTTAAGGTAACCAAGAAGCTATTTGAAGTTTTTTCCATAACACTACAGTTAAAAATGCTTTTCCACATATTTATATCATTATTTAAATGAAAATATGNGATCAAGACAGAAATATGTAATCAAATTTCAAAGGATATTTTATCTTAATTTGGTAGTGAATTGTTAAGGTAACCAAGAAACTATTTGAAGTTTTTTCCATAACACTACAGTTAAAAATGCTTTTCCACATATTTATATCATTATTTAAATGAAAATATGTTTTTGAATATAATACCTTTACTCAAGAGAGCTATGTCAGACTATATTTTGACTTATTAACCTATTTTCTTTCCCCATCATATGTCCTTGTGCCCCTTCACCTACTTTCATTCAATCAGGTAGACAGTTTTGTGGGGTTGCATAAGGGAAAGGTTGACAGCAGAAAATGGAGAAAATGGTAATCAACTTTAGACTGTTCAGTCTCAAAAGGCTGGCCCTCAGGGTAACTGGAAAGAATACCAGATTTAGTTTAAAAATGAACCAACCAACAAACAAAAAAAACCCATAAAAGACAATTCAAACATGACAGGTAAGAGCCGGGCTACTCTCCAGGATGGGCAGAAGTCAAAAGAGGAACAGTGAGAAGCTGGAGATTGGCAGGTTCCAAATAAGGGAGTCCCTTATCCAGCCCCCTGGTGGCTCAGAGGTTAAAGCATCTTCCTGGAATGCGGGAGACCTGGGTTCGATCCCTGGGTTGGGAAGATCCCCTGGAGAAGGAAATGGCAACCCACTCTAGTACTCTTGCCTGGAGAATCCCATGGAGGGAGGAGCCTGGTCCATGGGGTTGCAAAGAGTCGGACACAACTGAGCAACTTCACTTTCACTTTCACTTTATCCAGCCCCCAGGCTAACTGTGCCAGTTGTCAGTTTGTTTACTCTCAGTTCCAAATCCACCTTCACTGCCCTGTTTGTGATATTGAAACATATGACCCTTGTCAGCTGGCTGGATGTTCAGATCTATCAGCAGAGGGCACTAGTGGAGGATGAAGCCTGTCTTTCTGGTTCCAGTGATGCTCCTGCGTTACCTTAGTTCAGCAGCAGTGAATGATCAGCAGGGAAGGGAACTTCAAGTGGTACTGACCCTCAGCCAAATTCAGTGGTACCAACCCTGCAACCAACTTTCTGAAGAGTTTCAAGGAGAAGAACCTACCTCTGGTACCTCACCTGGTCCCAAGGAGGGCAGTTCCTAGCAAGTTGTCTTTACATGCTGTTTTCCAGCAGGGCCAAAGCACAGAACCTCAGAACATTTCTCTGGTTTTTCCAGTGAGGTCTGAGCCTCAGCCCAGGATAGGGTGTCCTCTTTCCTTTTGTTCTTTTCTTGGGTGCTCTTCCTTAGCCCTATAAATAGTGACTTCCCCATCTGCTCTTATAGTCTTTAAATTTCTCTTCCCCTCCTCAGTAGATGCTGCTGCTAAGTCACGTCAGTTGTGTCTGACTCCTCGCGACCCCATGGAGTGTAGCCCAATAGGCTCCTCTGTCCATGGGATTTCCCAAGCAAGAATACTGGAGTGGGTTGCCATTGCCTTCTCCGCCTCAGTAGATGATACCCTGTTATTATGAGTAATTCTTATATAAATATTTAAGTGAAACCGTCCCTGTTGAAATCACTGTGGTTTCTGTTCCCTGACTAGACTCTTAATGAAACAGATTTGGTTCCAGGATTGTCCAGGAGGAGCCACACAGATGGTATTTGAAAACTGGTTTGATTGTACCCTTTAAACTAAGCCTACTGCTGGGTTGTTTGCCAAGAGGACACAAGATGCTAGCGATCCATGGCATGCAGTGCTGCTGCAGTTCATCCCTGTCATCTGGATGAAGAGCCAATTGAAGGGAGCACCCTGGAAGCTTGAGTGATTGCTACATTTGATGATCAGGCAGTATCAAGACCACAAGGTTGGTGGGGTAGGTGGGTCTTTCTGATGTACTGGAGCACTTATGGAGACAATGACAGGNTAATGTATTGTTGGATTCTGATTGCTAGAATTTTGTTAAGGATTTTGGCATCTATGTTCATGACTGATATTGGCCTGTAGTTTTCTTTTTGTGTGTGTGTGGCATCTTTGTCAGGTTCTGGTATTAGGGTGATGATGACGTCATAGAATGAGTTTGAAAGTTTACCTTCCTCTGCAATTTTCTGGAAGAGTTTGAGTAGGATAGGTGTTAGCTCTTCTCTAAATTTTTGGTAGAATTCAGCTGTGAAGCCATCTGGACCTGGGCTTTTGTTGCTGGAAGATTTCTGATTACAGTTTCAATTTTGGTGCTTGTGATGGGTCTGTTAAGATTATCTATTTCTTCCCAGTTCAGTTTTGGAAAGTTGTACTTTTCTAAGAATTTGTCCATTTCTTCCAAGTTGTCCTGTCTTGATCATTTTTATATATTAATAATAGTTTATTATTATTAATATATAAAAATGATCAAGACAGAAATATGTAATCAAATTTCAAAGGATATTTTATCTTAATTTGGTAGTGAATTGTTAAGGTAACCAAGAAACTATTTGAAGTTTTTTCCATAACACTACAGTTAAAAATGCTTTTCCACATATTTATATCATTATTTAAATGAAAATATGTTTTTGAATATAATACCTTTACTCAAGAGAGCTATGTCAGACTATATTTTGACTTATTAACCTATTTTCTTTCCCCATCATATGTCCTTGTGCCCCTTCATCTACTTTCATTCAATCAGGTAGACAGTTTTGTGGGGTTGCATAAGGGAAAGTTGACAGCAGAAAATGGAGAAAATGGTAATCAACTTTAGACTGTTCAGTCTCAAAAGGCTGGCCCTCAGGGTAACTGGAAAGAATACCAGATTTAGTTTAAAAATGAACCAACAAACAAACAAAAAAAACCCATAAAAGACAATTCAAACATGACAGATAAGAGACGGGCTACTCTCCAGGATGGGCAGAAGTCAAAAGAGGAACAGTGAGAAGCTGGAGATTGGCAGGTTCCAAATAAGGGAGTCCCTTATCCAGCCCCCTGGTGGCTCAGAGGTTAAAGCATCTTCCTGGAATGCGGGAGACCTGGGTTCGATCCCTGGGTTGGGAAGATCCCCTGGAGAAGGAAATGGCAACCCACTCTAGTACTCTTGCCTGGAGAATCCCATGGAGGGAGGAGCCTGGTCCATGGGGTTGCAAAGAGTCGGACACAACTGAGCAACTTCACTTTCACTTTCACTTTATCCAGCCCCCAGGCTAACTGTGCCAGTTGTCAGTTTGTTTACTCTCAGTTCCAAATCCACCTTCACTGCCCTGTTTGTGATACTGAAACATATGACCCTTGTCAGCTGGCTGGATGTTCAGATCTATCAGCAGAGGGCACTAGTGGAGGATGAAGCCTGTCTTTCTGGTTCCAGTGATGCTCCTGCCTTACCTTAGTTCAGCAGCAGTGAATGATCAGCAGGGAAGGGAACTTCAAGTGGTACTGACCCTCAGCCAAATTCAGTGGTACCAACCCTGCAACCAACTTTCTGAAGAGTTTCAAGGAGAAGAACCTACCTCTGGTACCTCACCTGGTCCCAAGGAGGGCAGTTCCTAGCAAGTTGTCTTTACATGCTGTTTTCCAGCAGGGCCAAAGCACAGAACCTCAGAACATTTCTCTGGTTTTTCCAGTGAGGTCTGAGCCTCAGCCCAGGATAGGGTGTCCTCTTTCCTTTTGTTCTTTTCTTGGGTGCTCTTCCTTAGCCCTATAAATAGTGACTTCCCCATCTGCTCTTATAGTCTTTAAATTTCTCTTCCCCTCCTCAGTAGATGCTGCTGCTAAGTCACGTCAGTTGTGTCTGACTCCTCGCGACCCCATGGAGTGTAGCCCAATAGGCTCCTCTGTCCATGGGATTTCCCAAGCAAGAATACTGGAGTGGGTTGCCATTGCCTTCTCCGCCTCAGTAGATGATACCCTGTTATTATGAGTAATTCTTATATAAATATTTAAGTGAAACCGTCCCTGTTGAAATCACTGTGGTTTCTGTTCCCTGACTAGACTCTTAATGAAACAGATTTGGTTCCAGGATTGTCCAGGAGGAGCCACACAGATGGTATTTGAAAACTGGTTTGATTGTACCCTTTAAACTAAGCCTACTGCTGGGTTGTTTGCCAAGAGGACACAAGATGCTAGCGATCCATGGCATGCAGTGCTGCTGCAGTTCATCCCTGTCATCTGGATGAAGAGCCAATTGAAGGGAGCACCCTGGAAGCTTGAGTGATTGCTACATTTGATGATCAGGCAGTATCAAGACCACAAGGTNCCCCTGGAGAAGGAAATGGCAACCCACTCCAGTACTCTTGCCTGGAGAATCCCATGGAGGGAGGAGCCTGGTCCATGGGGTTGCAAAGAGTCGGACACAACTGAGCAACTTCACTTTCACTTTCACTCTATCCAGCCCCCAGGCTAACTGTGCCAGTTGTCAGTTTGTTTACTCTCAGTTCCAAATCCACCTTCACTGCCCTGTTTGTGATACTGAAACATATGACCCTTGTCAGCTGGCTGGATGTTCAGATCTATCAGCAGAGGGCACTAGTGGAGGATGAAGCCTGTCTTTCTGGTTCCAGTGATGCTCCTGCCTTACCTTAGTTCAGCAGCAGTGAATGATCAGCAGGGAAGGGAACTTCAAGTGGTACTGACCCTCAGCCAAATTCAGTGGTACCAACCCTGCAACCAACTTTCTGAAGAGTTCCAAGGAGAAGAACCTACCTCTGGTACCTCACCTGGTCCCAAGGAGGGCAGTTCCTAGCAAGTTGTCTTTACATGCTGTTTTCCAGCAGGGCCAAAGCACAGAACCTCAGAACATTTCTCTGGTTTTTCCAGTGAGGTCTGAGCCTCAGCCCAGGATAGGGTGTCCTCTTTCCTTTTGTTCTTTTCTTGGGTGCTCTTCCTTAGCCCTATAAATAGTGACTTCCCCATCTGCTCTTATAGTCTTTAAATTTCTCTTCCCCTCCTCAGTAGATGCTGCTGCTAAGTCACGTCAGTTGTGTCTGACTCCTCGCGACCCCATGGAGTGTAGCCCAATAGGCTCCTCCGTCCATGGGATTTCCCAAGCAAGAATACTGGAGTGGGTTGCCATTGCCTTCTCCGCCTCAGTAGATGATACCCTGTTATTATGAGTAATTCTTATATAAATATTTAAGTGAAACCGTCCCTGTTGAAATCACTGTGGTTTCTGTTCCCTGACTAGACTCTTAATGAAACAGATTTGGTTCCAGGATTGTCCAGGAGGAGCCACACAGATGGTATTTGAAAACTGGTTTGATTGTACCCTTTAAACTAAGCCCACTGCTGGGTTGTTTGCCAAGAGGACACAAGATGCTAGCGATCCATGGCATGCAGTGCTGCTGCAGTTCATCCCTGTCATCTGGATGAAGAGCCAATTGAAGGGAGCACCCTGGAAGCTTGAGTGATTGCTACATTTGATGATCAGGCAGTATCAAGACCACAAGGTTGGTGGGGTAGGTGGGTCTTTCTGATGTACTGGAGCACTTATGGAGACAATGACAGGCTTGGGTCCTTTAACTGTCAGCTCAAATAATAGTCTAAGAGCCAGAAGGATTCCATGACAGCCCTAATAGAATGTACTTCTTGCTATCACAGCACCAGTATAGCTAATAAACAAACAGGAATCTAATTGAGTAGATTGCTGAGTTACAGTGTCAGCTGAATGCTCATTTCACCAAATTTCTCATGCAAAAGTTAAAAAAAAAAAAAGATTAGAATACTAAAACTCCAAGTAGGGACATATTGTTAGACCCAGTTAAAACTGACTATCTTGAAATTCAACTGACTCTGAGCTATCATTGCCAGTGGAAGTAGCTTTTAACCCTGCATCTGAGAAGACAAGCCTTCTTTTGCTTCAAAACCCTATACTAACCTCACTTAGGACAAATGAGGGCTAATATCTTTAAAAGAGATACTCATTCCTCTTAAGACCCACAATATGAGCTTTAAGTCAAGAACAAGGGTCATATTTCAATATGATCCAGGGGAACTGGTACATATTATTACCAAAGAGGAAATAGCTTATACATTAAAAAAAAAAAACTGCAAGATTTTATTATTCCATATTAGTAGCAACCCAGAGAACCTGCACAGGAGTGGATTCTAAGGGTGTCTCAAAGGAGTTCTTTGGCAATATTAGCACGAAACTTGTACTTAAGATGAAAAAGAAATAAAAAGATGGCACACTTACCTGAGTGATATAGATGACTTTGTGCAGCTGGATTAGGATCTGCTGAATAGGATCACTGATCTGACGTACTTTCCTCTGTGAGACAGCAATTCCTGCAGATGCTGTGGATAAAAATATCTGCAGTTAGTGAAGACCCTGGTTTTCCCCTCAAACACTGTATTAATGGGAAAATGGGGTAAAATTTGGGTGGGGGGACAATTAAAGCAAAAGCCCTCATCCTACCAATGAAACAGTATGTAGAGAGTTTGTAACACTTCAATATTTTATGACATTGGATGCATAATTCCTTCCTTCTAATTCTCAGACCTCTAAGTAACATGATGATGCTATTGATAACATCTGGAAGACTATTTATCACTTGGAAAATTTGCTTGCAATTACACCAGGCTGCCACTATCAGTCAGTGGTATCTTGTATACTGTGTCCACTGAAAAGGTAGGCTTCAGATAATGTGCAGTTAAGAGACTATAACACTTTAAAATTTTAAATTCATTATAGCAAATAAAACTAATTTTATTAAAACTACCAAAATGCAAATACTGAATAGGCAATCTGACAGAGCAAACAAAAAACTTAATAAATTATAATTTGTAACATAATCAAGGGTTTGAAAATTGTTACAAATTATAATTTTCACCTCCCTTCAGGTCTCAATAAGACACATTTATAATTTATTCTGAGTTCTCATCATAGAGTCACATCACTAGTCCTAGGCTAGCTTAGTGCCAAATTGTATATAAACCACTTTCCCAGATTCACATGTCATAGGCACAAGTCCCACTCTTAACTTCAAGGAATGTAAAGCTATTTAAAGGAATGGCCTTAACCTCCATATTAGTCACAAGGTCCCCTCTGCCTCCTCTCAACCTCAGATCCACAATGGAAGAAAGACAAGATAGGTGGATGTATACTATCCTCTCTCCCACCTTCCTGTTCTTTCCCTTCCTTGAGACAACCTGTAGCATGCTTTCTAAAATAATGTTTTTCTTTCCAAATTCTCGTTTTTAAAGAAAATTTCCAAAGACCTTCTTTTTTTTTTTTACCTCAATGAAACCTTGAGTAGATGAAATTAAATGTGAACACAATCATTGCCTTAGCAACAGCTAAGATTTTGAAAAATTATTCATATATAAGTGCTTTCTGAGAAGGCTTACATAGTTTACCCTAAAATTTTATTTTCAAAACATTTATAGAGAAAATTTAATGTGGCCATTAAAAGATTCAATTTGTCTTATAATTAGCATATGAAAATGTATATTTAGGAAACAAACTACAAAAAAGAAAATATTCTTTTTCTTATGGGTGCTTTTACTGTGCTGAAAAATTCATATAAGAAATCATCTAGTTCTAATTCATCTACATTTAATACCATTTAAATGTTTGAAATTTAAAGGATCTACCTCCTCTAGGAACTCTAACTTCTTGTAAACATGAGTTACTTGACATTTCAGATGAGGCTTAATAAATTACCCTTAGTGTAAAAACGTGAAGATAAACTAGAAAGAATTAAGGTAGTTCTGAAATTGAAAACAGAGAACTGGACATACCTGCTTTAGTCTACAGAGATGGCCAAGTATATATACATTATATTTTCTACAGTAATGTTTCTTTGCAGAAATAATTATTCTCTTTAAATAAATTTATTTTTTGTTTTTTTTTATTTCTCTTGTATTTTTTTATTTTGTTTATTTTACTTTATTTTACTTTACAATACTGTATTGGTTTTGCCATACATCAATATGAATCTGGCACGGGTGTACATGTGTTCCCAATTCTGAACCCCCCTCCCACCTCCCTCTCCATACCATCTCTCTGGGTCATCCCAGTGCACCAGCCCCAAGCATCCTGATTTTTTATAGTTTTATTTTTTAATTATTTTTTATTGAAGGATAATTGCTTTACAGAATTTTGCTGTNCAATTCTGAACCCCCCTCCCACCTCCCTCTCCATACCATCTCTTTGGGTCATCCCAGTGCACCAGCCCCAAGCATCCTGATTTTTTACAGTTTTATTTTTTAATTATTTTTTATTGAAGGATAATTGCTTTACAGAATTTTGCTGTTCTCTGTCAAAGCTCAACATGAATCAGCCATAGGTATACATATATCCCCTCCCTTTTGAACCTCCCTCCCTTCTTCTTCCCCACACCACTCTTGTAATTATTTGTTTGTCTAG
>SJYW01045374.1:32900-68685 GCA_006410735.1 Raphicerus campestris
AGTTAGAACTGGACATGGAACAACAGACTGGTTCCAAATTGGGAAAGGAGTCCATCAAGGCTGTATATCGTCACCCTACTTATTTAACTTATATGCAGAGTACATCATGAGAAATGCCGGACTGGATGAAGCATAAGCTGGAATCAAGGTTGCTGGGAGAAATATCAACAACCTCACATATGCAGATAACACCACCCTAATGGCAGAAAGCAAAGAAGAACTAAAGATCCTCTTGATGAAAGTGAAAGAGGAGAGTGAAAAAGTTGGCTTAAAGCTCAACATTCAGAAAACGAAGATCATGGCATCTCATCCCATCACTTCATGGCAAATAGATGGGGAAACAATGGAAAGAGAAAGGTTTTATTCTTTGGGCTCCAAAAATCACTGCAGATGGTGACTGCAGCCATGAAATTAAGACACTTGCTCCTTGGAAGCAAAGTTATGACCAACCTAGACAGCATATTAAAAAGCAGAGACTACTTTGCCAACAAAGGTCTAGTCAAGGCTATGGTTTTTCCAGTAGTCACGTATGGATGTGAGAGTTGGACTATAAAGAAAGTTGACTGTGAAGAATTGATGTTTTTGAACTGTGGTGTTGGAGAAGACTCAAGAGTCCCTTGGACAGCAAGATTCAATTAGTCCATCCTAAAGGAAATCAGTCCTGAATATTCACTTGAAGGACTGATGCTGAAGCTGAAACTCCAATCCTTTGGCCATATGATCCAAAGAACTGACTCATTTGAAAAGACCCTGATGCTGGGAAAGATTTATGGTGGGAGAAGGCAATGACATAGGATGAGATGGTTGGATGGCATCACTGACTCAATGGACATGAGTTTGAGTAGACTCTGGGAGTTGGTAATGGACAGGGAGACCTGGCGTGCTGCAGTCCGTGGGGTTGCAAAGAGTCGGACACAACTGAATGACTGAGCTGAACTGAATTTGGAAACCACCGTATTTTTGAAGGAACAAGAAAAATGCCTACATTTCGGCCTTGACATCCTTAGATGTCTACCAAGAAAGAAAGATAGTAAGGCATAACATATATTACAGGGTAGTGAAAACAATCATGGTGTTCAGAACCAGAGAACCCTGGGTTCAGATCCACCATGTCCTCTGTGGCTGTCTCATGCACAGAGCTGAAACGCTGCTTCAGAGTCCAAGAGCCATACTTACATGTAACCCAGACAGCTCTGTATTAATGCTGAAGGGTAACTGGTTTATTATTTACAGTTAGCCGCTCATTATCATGAAGACAGTTCCTTAGACACAAACACATTCATTCTACTTTCTCTTTAAACAGGCAAGAGAGATACATTACTAAAGGACTGAGTAACAGACTAGAGTGAGGAGTAATTCTGAGGGAAAAATGATCTCTCTATGATAAGAAAAACCACATTCCTATAAAATTAAGAATAAAAACCAGTAAGAAGCTTCCATTTTTTTATTAAAAGAAAATCAACTCATGTAAAATAATTCATCAAATCATAAGAAGGTGTAGAAATAAAAAGTCAAATATCAGTTTTAAAAATATCTGACACACTATAATGTGTGTATATGGTCTCTTAAATAATTTAAGATTAGCTCCATATTAAACACTCAGCTTTTCTTACATTGTTGCAAACCGAAATACTGTTCTAACCATACAGTCATTAATGGTCTTTTTAACAATATAAAGATGGAACTCAAACAGAACTCCTCTTAGCAGTGCCATCTTAACTTCTGCTGCATTACCAAAAACAGTGGGTTCTTAAGAACTGGATCTTTCTAAGCCATTTTTATTTCTAAAATTTCACTATTCGATTATATTCATTGTAGAAAAATGTGAAGAAATGGAAAAATAAAGAATTATCCAGTATCCCTCTTCCCAAATACAATAACAGAAGAGTGCATATGTTTCTTTCTGTTCTTTGTACATAACTATGTAGAATTTTAAAACAAAATTAGCACTGTAAGATGCTTACATATCCTCATTCCGTATTTTACAGCAACAATGTCTTTTGTACATTATGTGAATCTATGATGTTCAGCTGGCTGCTTCACAATCTAAGAGCTTGACTGTGATTTACCTTCATTTGTTAGATATTCAGATTGTTTTGACTATTTGCTATGACAACTATGTTATACATCCTTCTTTATTCATAATTATTTATATGTATCTCTGATAATTCCTTAAAGATAAATTCCTAGGAGTTTAACCAGCACAATGAGTATTTTTTAAGACTTTGATACATTTTACCAAACTGCCCTCCAAAAAGATTATACCAACTTACAGTCACACCAGTAAATAGTCTAAGAGCTTTTCTTCTTCAAATTCCTTGGCAGCATAGGAATATTACTGACTACCTTTATTGTTACAAATTTAATAGGGGACTGGTGAAAGGTGTCTTCTTTTTTTTCTTTTCTGGAAGTGTAATTTGCTTTCCTTCAATTATTTGAAGCAGTCCAAGTCTTTGAGAAGGCATTTCTGATGAGTACAATGTCTTATCACTTCTTCCTTGGGCAGCAAGGGCATGAAAGCTGCATATCTTTTCTGTTTTCTCAAGCAGGAATTCCCCAAAGGACTGGAATTTCAAAGTCTCCTGGTCTTCTGGGCAGCCATGCTATTTTAATGTCTTGGTAACAAAACAGAAAACTGGGCCATTTTCTGAAAGGAAGTAGGCACAGATTATGATTAATCAAACAACTACTACAGGCAGGAATTCTCATGCCTTGGGGGCATGATAAGCACCTGGAGTGCTTATTACCACTTTGATTTTTATAGAGTGAGGACTCACGGGATATATACTGATAAACTCTCCAGAAAATTCTCATGTTCACTGAAAGTTTAATAATCACTAACCTCATACGGAGTTTTGAGCATAACTCTTTTTTAACTATTAGTTCCTCATTCTCCTTTCATGTAAAGTGAGGTTTAGAATGTTTATCTCAGAGGACTGTTCTGATTCTCACTTATCTCCACCCCTGCCCCTTTATATCCACTAGGACATATTCTATACACCAACCCCTAGCCTTTGTCTTATTCTGCTGAAAAATGTCATTGAAATTTTAATATGCGAGTATCTCCAAATAGACTAGGAGCTTCTCCGTAACAGCATCTTACATATCTGTGTAAACCATAGCTTGACATATAGTTGGTGCTCGCTAAGTGATTCTGAAATGAAGTAGTGAATTAATGATACACACTTTAGTGTTCAGAGAGCTGAAAATACTGCCTTGGAATAAGGGATTATTAGTGTGGTATTCCTTGTATGTTACAGAATGGAGGCCATGATTCTCAATTTTGTCTAGAGTAGCAATTCTTCATTTTCTCTCTTCTACACATATTAACCCTTTTAAAAAATGCCATTTTACATACATTTTCAGAAGCTTCACAGAAGGAATAGAGGACACCAATCTACTATCCAAACATTTTTACTTAAAAATAAAGCTGAAATAGTAAATTTATTCCTTGACAGATTATCTTTGAAAGTTCAAGGGACTATGGTCAAATTAGCTTAGTCAAATTCTGACCAAGGGTCAGAAACCTTAAAAAAACAAAAAACCAAAAAAAAAACCCAAACCCCAAACCTCACCATCCAACCCTGCAGGTAACAGCCTCAGCAGTACCCAAAGTATGAATCACATTTCCTGCCAGTCAACAGTGTGTCTGTTTAGATAAGCCAACGTCATGCTGTTCTATCGCATTACACTTATTGCCAGATGTAACTGTTTCTAGTTTAAAGTGATATTCTCCAATTCCTAAAACTTATTTTCTGTTCCCCTTTTCCTCATCCATTTAAAAGAGTTGCCTATATTTCAATTATGATGAAGTAATTCATGAGGGAAAGGACCTATCATTAAAGAACATTTATCTCCTGAGCAGATAGGCTGAAACCAATAGATGTGTTTCCTGTTCCTTATGGATTTAAAATGTAGTAGGGAAGACAGATTACAAAATGCCAGTATTCCTGACTTTGCCAATCCTCAAGGCTGAGAGACATTTTATTACACTGGTTTTCTGGAGCCTGCTTGTTACCAGCTTGTGAAAACCCATTATGTATATCACTTCCCAGCTTACCAGTGGCTTCATGTTGATAGCTTGGAATAGGCTGTGCAAGAGCATTTATACCATGGCAGACAGCAAACTACAAATCATGGCTCCTCCATGCCCAGCAGTTGGCAGTCATCTACTACCACAGTACTGTCATCACACTAAAACAGTAGCTGTCACCGCAGGGTCCCTCGGTGGTTATTCAGTTTGAGAGGGCTTTTATTAACTTCTCAAATCCTCTCTCAACCCCAAGACCTAAGAGCAGAGATGTATTCTAGGAGACCTTTGAATATGTTGGCTACCTTCTTTGGATACTAGGTGACTGTAACATCTGATCAATTTCAGCCAATTCCTTTCCTAAGGTGGTTAATCAAGAGACACAAGAGGGCCAGATAAAAACCATACATCTGAGCTCAGCCATCAGTTCAAATCATATTCTGGGAATTAATACCAGAGTCGAAAAGCTACCAATCTGCAACCCTCCACATGTTTATTACCATCTTAGTTTGTCTGATGCAACATTAACTGTAAGTAGACAATCCCTGGCACCATTTTGGTATTGTGTGCCAGTGTTTTGGCTTTAGAGGCTGCCAGTACTTAGCACGGATCTGCCCAAGAGAAAACAGCCTTGTCTGCAGTGTGATACGTGTACAGAGCAAACACTACCAATCTTCTGAAGTCAAATTTACGGATACACTGCAAAGCAGGACAGGGTCAAGAACTTGATAGACTAGATAATAAATCTCCTTCACCTCAACTTTTAGTGCTCTTGCATTACTAGCCAGAATATCTCTCTCTTCCATTTATGGTTAGTATGCTAGTAAATGACATGAAAACATGTAGTCTAGTATAAAATACATGAACAGATGGACCAAGGGTCCAATGCAAATTAGGGCAAAGGGCAGCTGAGAGTCAATGAAGTATCTGCTTGCAGATGGAGAGGATACTTACCTTCATGTTATGGAGGGTTTCTGACCATTCCATGGATCCTATCTGAGGTATGGTAGTGAGAAGTAAGCTTTTGGCTTTATTGGCATTTTCTTTCAGGGTCTTTAAGACCCGGTCCACTGAAACCTAGAAAAACAACGGCACAGGATATTATCAATAATTTAAAATTCCACTGCTTTTCACAGAACATTTTTTTCTGAGTTCCTACCTGATCTGTTAAAGTCAGTTTACTCCCAAGAACTTGAACCCAAGTTCTGCATTTATTAGGGGAGAGGTCATAGAGAAATCCAATGACATCTCTGAAAAGCACAACTAGTTTTCAACATGGTGTCTAAGAAACCTTTTCAGTTGTATCATGTCGTTGGCATGGCTTAGAAAGTCTGTGGCTCTTCTCATGTCCACAGAATGGATTCCAGTTTTAAAACTGTTACTATACTGGACAAATCAGAAGATAAGAACATTTCCCTTTAGAGAAGCCTTTAATAAAAATAATGGAATCAAAGTATCACCATTTTTATAGTCCCAGTGAATTAATGGATGGGCTGTTAAAAACCATCACAAAACCAGAAACCCAAACCAAACAAGCAGTCTACTTTCATGAGCTTCCTTGTGGATTATGATGTCAGAAATAGATCAAATCCCTGGATCCTGCTGCCAATTTACAGAAAATATAGAACACTATGAAACTGGATAAACCATCCTAAGGAGATGATTTCAGCAATTCAGACTGTGGGAAACTCTATAGGACAAATGACCTAGTTTCTTTTAAGAACGCCTGGAAGCAAAAATCACTTACGCTACTTGAGATACCTAGAAAATTGAACTTTGCCTGGATATATTAAGGAATTATTGTTGGGAGTGTGATAACAGCAATGTGGTTATGTTAGATGTCTCCTAGAACGTTCACAGATAAGATCATGGATCAGCATGTAGATGAAACATGGTTGACTTAAAATCGTTATATTTATGACTAATGTTGGATGTTGGATTCACAGAAGCTTACCCCACTGCTTCTGTGTATGACTGAAATTGCCTCCTAAGGAAGCTGAAGGAAGTTGAGTATAAGGCAGATGACCAGAAAGCGTACTTGTCATGCTTAACTATGCTGAAAAGAAACCCAGGATTCAGGGGCACCATGATTATACCTTCCTGTTCCTTCCTAGACCCCTCCCACCACATGGAGATGTGTTTACAACAAAATGATAAGCACCGCAGCAGAGAGGAGTGCCATCACCGTGGGAGGGATCACAGCAGGAGGCGGCCAGCTGGGTGCCTGCCGGGTAGGAAACTTCAAATGCAGCATCGTGAAACAACCAAGAGATTTACCTTATATTTCACTCTTTTCCTCATACTTTGTGACTGCTATTTCTATATAGATTCCGACCTCCTTTTCCTCTGTGTTTTTGCTGCTGCACTCCACCCAGAAAGTCCTTTCTGCTTTCTCACAATTAATTCTCACTTGGTCAGCATCCAGCTTAAATCTCAAAAGTTTTCTTCGGAAACTACATCCCTCCACCATTCCATCACACCTATCATCTGACTACGACCCTCTTAGAAGCCAGTACTATACTGTGCATGCTAAGTCACTTCAGTTGTGTCCAGTTCTGTGTGACCCTATGGACTGCGGTCCACCAGGCTCCACTGTCCATGGGATTCTCCAGGCGAGAATACTGGAGTGGGTTGCCATGCCCTCCTCCAGGGGATATTCCTGACCGAGGAATCGAACCTGTGTCTCTTATATCTCCTGCACCGGCAGGCGGGTTCTTTACCACTAGTGCCACCTGGGAAGCCCTAGCACGATACTAGTGGCTCTGTATTTATCATGTTTAATTCCTCCAGTAATCCTAGAAGGTCAGAAATGTAATTAACACCCCCCACTCATGTGGAAGGGCTAAGTAAGTCACCCAATGTTACAAGTGAAAAGAACAACGGGGATTTGAAGAAGGGGTTAGGCAACTCTAGAACCTTTTTCCATGCCAGGCTGCACATCTGGTTTAAAGCACAATGACACACATAGCTGACTGAGATGATGCCATCTTTTCTATGCTTTCCTTGTGGCATTTAACATTATTTGCTTTCATGCCTTACCACTTACACAGAGCTTAGTTTTTCTGCTTTTAACTTAACAAGCTCCAATTGACTGTTTTCCAAACCTCATGTGGCCTACTAAATGAAAGCACCATTAGCTCTGCAAAGGAGACAAATGTTATGAGACCACGCAGAAAGCCACAGGCAGGAAGCAGTCTGCTCTCGGGGAGTGGCAGAGGCTGGAGTCTCCTATTAATTGGAAGCGGCTTCTCAACATCATGAGGCCGAGCTGCCCCTGAGGTGACCAAAGCTGCCAAGTCAGAGACTACGTTGGGTCAGGATTTGCAAATCTCTTAACAAACAAACATCCTCAAAGAATCTGTGTTCATCCATGACCTAAACTCCATACCCATGGATGGAGAGGCAGCTAGAATATCTTAGCCCGTTTTGCATGAAACTGGATGGTGAAACAAGCAGCTCTGGGATGGTGGTATGGTCCCCCTAGAGAAGATGTCCCCTCCCCTAAATGTGTCCAGAACAGCCACTGCCATACTCCTTCCTTCAAAATTTCTTGGCTGCTGTTTTGTCCTTTTCTCTTTTTAAAATGAGATAAATGACAAGACAAGTGATCTGGTTTCTTCAAGTAAAATGCAAGGAATGAAAAGGGAGGAGAATGTTAAAGACTTAAGAGGTTTATCATTCAAATACAATGTGTGGATTATAAGGGATCCTGATTTGAACAGTTAAAAATTATGAGACAGGAGGGGAAAATGTGACAAGTCTGGATATTTGATTTTATTAAAGAATTAATATCACTCATTGTTTTGTACAGCAGTGGTGGTGTGGTTTTAAAAAATTGTTTTTAAAAGAGAGGTCTTTTAGAAAAATTTACTTCAAAACCATGAGGGTAGCAGGGAGAAAATTGAGTAGGGGCATATAAATAAGTCAAGAGTTGGCACTGATGATTGTGCAAAGGTGGGTGATGGGCACCTGTGGAGTTCATTACACTAAACTCTACTTTTGTAGATGTTTTGAAGTTTTCCACAAAGGAAATATTTGTTTTGGAAGCCTGACCTCAGTGGCCCACTATCCTCAAATACCAGCTGGATCTTGATGTTTTTTCTGCTTCAAAACCCTCAATGACCTCCCATCTGAAATCCTTATGTAGTCTACATGACCCTGCCTCCCTCTTCCCCCTCCTCACCGCTCCAGCATGGCCGTCTTTCCCATCACACTTAAGCCAGGCTTCCCGGATGTCAAGTATTTGGTTGGGCCAATTTGATACGTACTTCTCTATCTTACCACACTATTTCTGTATAGCCCCGAGCCTTCTCACACTGGTTTGTTTGACCTCTACCCAGTTCATTCAAAACCCAGAATGTCAGTTCCTTACAGATTCATCTGTCTGCTATTGTATTTTTATACCAAGCACAGTACCCATCCATGGCAGGTTAGACATGAATACAGAATCCTCTTACCAGGAAGAGGTATATTAATAGGTTTCTTTCCCTGCTACATAATAAACAGGAACATAAAGAACTTACAACCAAGAGTCTTTATCTGTAATGTAAGGGCTCAGTCTCAGTAAGATTCCCCAAACACCTACATGTTTACAATGTACTCTTCCCTGTGGATCCTTGCATAAGTCTCCTTTCATTCTCTATGAAGATTTTGTTCTTCCAATGGGAACTACAGAAAAAAAATCTGGTAACACCTAGTGACAATGTATAAAAAGCTGGCTTTAAAACTTGGTATAAAGGCACTTTCTGGAACTAATGTAATAGAAACAAAAAGTTAAGACACTCTCTCACTGGCTCTCATGGCACATGGAAACCCAGGCCATACATGTACCAAAGAGAATTCCACCTACCGCTTCCTCATGCTCCTTCCAGCAATCATAATCTGTCGCCATGGCGATACTTGCGTAGCAAATTCCCGCCTCCTTAGCAAGAACCACCTCTGGAACTGTGGTCATGTTGATAACATCCGCCCCCCAGGTTTGGAACATGATGCTTTCTGCACGGGAGCTGAAACGAGGTCCCTCAATGGTGATCACTGTCCCTTTTGAGTGGCACCGGAGTCCTAGCTTCTTAGCAGTCTCTATGAGGACCTAGAACAGAAAGAACCAAACTCAAAACATACAAACAGAAGCTGAGCTTTATTTTTTCTTCCCTACTACTTTAAAAGATTCTTACTATAAATACCCAGTACCTGCAGGCCCTCAAAGAGAACCTGGGTGATCACAGAAGGGAGTTTCCTAGCTCCCTCTCTATTTACATAATGCTCTGTCCCACCCAACATCTAGCTCACAGCAAATAAGAGCAAACAGTGGGCTTTTTCTTTACACCAGGCATTTGTTTACATGCTTTAATCTCACTTTTTAGCTGCTTCAATAGATTATCATGGACTGTGAATGTGGGCTTGAGTCTGAGCTCTTAACTTTCAAAGCAACACAAGGCACCCTCCTCATCCACGTCTCAGAGATGTGCAGAATAAAGTTTCCAAGCTCCTGAGAAACTCATTGTCATTGCTCTTCTATACAAAACCTGAGGGCTTTTGTGAAAGCTTTTTTGGGGTAGAAAGTGCTTTCATAATCTCTTTGCCTGCTGCCTCTCTAAAGACATACAATAAAAAACAGAATGGAGCTATGCTGATTTCTTCTATCCAGAGATAAACTTATCTTGGCATCCCTTTAGAGGCAAGGCCATATATGAGTTTAGAAACATTATTTAAAAGTTTGATCACTTTTTCTAGTGTCTAATGTATATCTAATCTAATTTCATTTTTCTTTTACTCTGTGCTTAAACATTCCTGTTTAACTGAAAAAAAGTCCTTTAAACTTAACTGTTAAAGTACTGACAAGAATTCACTTCCCTATGTCCTAGTTTTTCCATCAGTGATACGGGAGTAATAATATAACTCAGAGATACTGTGAAGATTAAACGAGCTAAGGAATACACTTCCACTTCTCTGGTGGCTCAAATAGTAAACAATCTGCCTGCAATGCAGGAGAAGCAGGTTCAATCCCTGGCTTGGGAAGATCCGCTGGAGAAGGAAATGGCAACCCACTCCAGTATTCTTGCCTGAAGAATCCCATGGACAGAGGAGCCTGGTGGGCTAAGTCACTGGGACTGCAAAGAGCTGGACATGACTGGGCAACACTTTCAAGGAATGAACGGCAAGGAGTGCCCAACACAATATATAAGTGCTTAACTGGTCTAATTTTCTTTAAATTAATCATTTTGGCTGCACGGGGTCTGGGCTGCTGTGCACAGGCTTCTCTAAATGCAGCGCCTGGGCTTCGCATCGAGGTGGGCTCTCTTGTTATGGCGCACAGGCTCTAGGACATGCAGGCTTCAGTAGCTGCAGCTCACCGGCTCTAGAGCGCAGGCTCACTCATTGTGGTGTGGAGCCTTAGCTGCACCGCGACACATGGAATCCTCCCGGACCAGGGATGGAACCCATGTTCCCTGCATTGGCAGGTGGATTATTAACCACTGGCCCACCATGGAAGTCCTCTTCAAATTATTAACCCTGGCAGCTTCTACACTTTTCCCAAGTAACTGGTCAAAGTTCCTAGGATACTTATATATAAAATGGAGTGACTCAAAGTCAATAGAAGGCTCCAATCTAGGCCAAAGTCTTGCCTGCACATGTCTGAACCACACAGGCAAATTAACCTATTTCCTTAAAAATAACATTGTGCTATGGCAATAGAAGAATTTTAGTAAGAGCCTTGGCAACTCTAAATTTAGAACCATGACAAGCCCTAGCCAATGACTAGTTGATACTCCATCATGTTTACTTATCCTGTACATGTTGAAAATAAGACTATGCTAAATCAAAACTGTTTCCTAAGGAGCACAGGTTATAAATAATAAGCCTTATTAAATCACTCCTTCCCCTGCTGTCCCCACCCCCTTTCAAAATTAAGGTATAACCAGCCCAGTCCTGTCTTCATTAAATGTCTTTAAAAGTCCCAAATAACTGATCTGTATGTCTTGGCCAAACTTCAGAGTGCTTCGAAAGATATGTGAAGGAAGATCACAATTCTCGCAAGCCAGTGGCACATGGCATGTGAGTCTTCACCATCACCCTGGGGTGGGTGCCACACTGGGGAGGAGGAAGTGGAGGCTTATGGGCATGGCCCAGCCAATGTTAGACCCTGAGGGCTTGCCACCCGAAGCAGCACTTTGCACAAACAGGTAATGCCATTGTAAGGCGCCAGAAATACAACTCCAGCCTGAGAGATCTTTTTAATGTGTCAGGACTTTTTGAAGAAATTTGTTTCAGATTACTTTTTGACTAGAAGTGACACTGTTTTCTGAATAGGTAATACTTGTACATGGTACAAAATGTAAACAGCACAAAGGTTCTTATTTGACAAGTATTTCTTCTGCCTGTGTACGAGGGATTCAGTTTCCCCATGGGAAATCACTGTTCCTAGTTCTTTGGTCACCTTTCCAGAAACACTCTATTGACATAAATATTTTCATATTTATCTGTTTTATATACACATGTGTGAGCGCTCAGATGCTCAGTCATGTCTGACTCATTGCGACCCTATGAACTGTAGCCTGCCAGGCTCCTTTGTCCATGAGATTTCCCAGGCAAGAATACTGGATTGGGTTGCCATTTCCTCCTCCAGGGGATCTTCCTGACCCAGGGATTGAACCCATGTCTCCTGCATTGCAGGTGGATTCTTTACGGCTGAGACACCTGGAAAGCCCCTTATATACACACACACACATTTAACACAAATGATAAGATACAGTACAACCATTATGTACCTTGCTTGCCACTGGACAATTCATCTTGACAATCTGTCATCAGTACACAAAAGATCACAAGGATACTGAAAGTTTCAGTGATAATTACCGAAGGGCAACACCATCTACTCTTTAATTTTCGGACAGTATTTTTAAAATCCCTTTTAGGGTATATAAGAATAAAATAATATTGTGAAGGCCTCTCCCCGCCTCCCCATTTTCTTAAACTGCCTTCCCTAGCACACTTAGTCTTTATGTGAAGGTCCTTAGCTTGGCTAGACTAATAATAGCTGAATTAATTCAGTCTCAAAGGAGGCCAAACTGTATTTATTACTGGATGCAATCACTCAGCCATCACATTTACATGTACTCTGAATACCTCATTAGCACTTCCCTTACACACCTCTACTCCTAGTACCCAAATCTCTGCAACAATACCTCAGATTCACTATTAACATGCATATGCTCTCCCTAGTCTATTTCTTCCAAGCTTCTCCCAATCTGAAGTGGACAAAAATGTTATTATACACTTCTAACTTCTCTTGGAGAGCACATTTATTTTGTGGACAGATCTGTGTTTCAGAGGTTAAGGCCAACATCATTCTGATATATTCTGCTGATAACTACCCAGGAACATATACAGTTGATCCTTGAACAACACAGGTTGACCTGTGTGGTCTACTCTTACATGCAGTTTTTTCACAATAGATTTCATGCTACAGTGCTGTTCACTCTGTGGGTTGGCTGAATCCTTGGATGCAGAACTGCCAGATACGGAGGGCCAACTGTAAACTTATACTCAGATTTTCAACTGCATGATGGGTCAGTGCCTCTAACCACGCCCAAGGTGGTTTAAGGCTCAAATGTATATCTAAACACCTACTTAAAAATATGCTTTCACAGAAGTCACGAAGAATAAACACACAGTGATATACCTGAAATAGCTCCCTTCAAAGCCTGGCTTCGGACTCGATTTCTGAGACCAGAATGTGGTTATTCAAAGCACTCTAGCTTTGCCTGTAAAGAAGCTAGTTTTACATTATTATGCAAGATTGAACATAAATCTGTGTTTCACATCAGGTGTTAAAATTATCTGAATGAGTAACATGTTTAGTTATTTGTACTGTCTAAGTAAGATTTTACTAGGCAGTTTGCTTCTGACAGAACTTCTGACCTACTAGGTGGCATTTGACTTTCAAATTTTGGGGTTACAAGAAAAGTACCATGGATGGACTTGTGAATTGTGATAGCCATTTTTATTCTCTGAAAGCTAAGGCTAGAATTTCTTACTTTATACCACTGGCTTTTGTAAGGGTTGCCTCTATAGTCCTGAGATCTTACTATAATCCTGAAGAGGAGAAGAGGCTGGACAGGAAAAGTCAAACTTAAACTTAGCTCAAAGGCAAATGATGCAAATCTGACTATTTGTAGATTATTAACAATTTAATTCATAAAAGCAGTTACCAGACACTAGATGTCTTATAACTGACAGGCATCACTCAAAGCATTTTATAAATAAGTTACTCTTTTATCCTTCACAGTCCTGTGAGGTGTCAATATGTTATCATTACTTTATTTTATAAATAAGGAAACCAGAGTCCAAGGTTCTGATCCATAAACAAGCAACAATAAATTGAAGAATAAAGACCTGATCTTAAGAAATCTGGTTCCAGAAGATGTGTATAAGAGACAGCTNGTCCTGTGAGGTGTCAATATGTTATCATTACTTTATTTTATAAATAAGGAAACCAGAGTCCAAGGTTCTGATCCATAAACAAGCAACAATAAATTGAAGAATAAAGACCTGATCTTAAGAAATCTGGTTCCAGAGTATATACTCCATATTATGCTGTCTAAATTATTTTAAAAGGTATCTATCTAGGTATCCTGACACTAAAATCAAGACTTATTGAAAAAAAAAAAGGTTGCAAATTTGAGTGATTCAGCTTATAGATGTCTGAGATGGAGGGATTATTAACAAAGGGAAACAACTCTTCCTAAAACCTTGCATAAGCATCAAACTAGAGAGGGGAAGAGAGACCACATGCTTGGCCAACTAACCTGTCTGTAGATGCCACCCCAAGCCCTCATGATTTATTCTGGCGCACCTTCCAGAAAGATTACGAACCTGTCTTGTTTTAGGGCAGAATGGCTCAGCCATTGGAATATGGCACACTCCTCTGGCACAGGAATGATTTCCATCATAGAAGGTCTGAAGCCTTCTGGTAGTCCTACAAAATAAAGTAAAAAAGTTATTTTTTAAAAAGTTACCTCTCCACCCTTTAGAGCTGGTAACCAGTTATATCTAGGTCAGGATCTTGGTCCTCACTCTAGAATCAATAGTTCTGGATAAGCTGAAAGAAACTGTTTAAAAAAAGAGAGAGAGCTTCTTGACAGTACCTGGCATTTCTGGCTCTGGGTTGGTAGCAACCTGCTTCCCAACAGGAGTTAAAGTATCTGTGGTTTGCTGACTGTGACAGAATAGCCACACTGGACAGTAGGAGAAAGTCAACTGTGGGCTCAGCAGGCCAGGTGAAACACTCAAGAAGTCAACTGTGAACATCTTCCATCATCTCAGATATAGAGGATCGTATAGTGAACCCCTTATATATATATTTAGATTCAAAAATTTCCTAAATTTAGTCAAACCTACTTCATGTATTGCAAATCCCAGACTTTGTCACTTTATCCCTACTTCAGAGGGACTAAAATATATGGATTATTTTCCATGGCAATGTCATTATCACAGTTGATAAAAATGACAATTCCTAAGTATTATCTAATATATAGACCATCTGCCAATTTCCCTGGTATCCTCCTCAAAAAATAGTCTTTTCTCTTTTTTTTAAAAAAACTGTGGCTTGGTTAGTTTCATATTCCAAACAAGGTCCAAGGTCCAAATTTTGCACTTGACTGCCCTGTCACTAAATTGAGAGTAACTCCTGCCCTCCACCCTCAACCTTATTTTTTCATGCCTTTGATCCATTGAAGAAAGCAGCCATTCATCCGGCTCTGCGTTTTGAAGCATCTGTCTCTGCTGTCTTGCTTAAACTTGTGCGTCTGCCTGCCAGAATTAATTCTAAAGTCTCATGAAAGTTCTAAAGTTAACTTTCTTATAAAACATTTTTGAGTCCATAAGAGAGTCCAAAATTAACCCAGTGCCAAGTCACCCAGCAACTTCTCTCTCAAAGTTTTCAGAATAAAGCACTTTTTATATCCATTGCACTGTTCTAAACTTGAACTCATGAGTAATATAGGAAAGAGAGAGTCCTCATTTTCCTAGAGAGGGGAGAGCAGGGTAGCAACAGGGCATGGGAAAACTAACAGCTGAAGGTCCATCACTTCATTTCTACTTCTGCTGGGAGGGTAGAGAACAGCATGGAGAAACATTCTGGTTCCGTTTACACAGCCAGCATGTCCACCTCTCAAAGTTCACCTGTCACTTCCTCCCCATCACACATTAAACAGTGATACCAGCTGGCATCAAAGCCACCTCTCTCAGAAATTAGGCCTCAGAGCTTGGGAGGAATGAAATCAAAGTCCATGCTCCTCTCAACCCCCTTATCACGTGAGTCTTAAGAGAAAGGCTAAATTAACCCCAAGCAATTCCAGATGGGGTTGAAGAACAGGTCAAATGACTCTTCCAGCCTATATAAACAGAGGCTGTTTTCTTTTTGTAAAACTGACGAATAAAATGGTGCCACATATTCCAGCTTTGATTTGGTTTCAGCCTTCAGTGAGTCAAATATCAGCAATAATCCTATTTACAACCATGATTAAGTGTAAAAACAGGGCCACAGAACCTTTCAGGGGCTATGTCCCAGTAGACATCTATGCAGTAACACGCCATCTTATCTATTCTGTCCCTCTCTTTCCCCGTCCCTTCTTCGCCTAACTACTCCTCTCTCTGTTCTGAACATTTGCCTTAAGACATCATTACTGGGGTTCCTAGATGGCTCAGTGGTAAAGAATCTTTTTGCCAATGCAGGAGATACACAAGATGCAGGTTCGATCCCTGGCTTGGCAAGATCCCCTGGAGAAGGAAATGGCAACCCACTCCAGAACACGTGCCTGGGAAACACCATGGACAGAGGAGCCTGGCAGGCTACAGTCCATAGGGTCACAAACGAGTCAGACCTGACCTGGCGACTAAGCAACAATAATGTATTATTCTTCAGCTCAGTTCAGTTCAGTCACTCAGTCATGTCTGACTGTTTGCAACCCCATGACTGCAGCACGCCAGGCCTCCCTGTCCATCACCAACTCCCAGAGTCCACTCAAACCCATGTCCATCGAGTCGGTGATGCCATCCAACCATCTCAACCTCTGTCATCCCCTTCTCCTCCTGCCCTTAATCTTTCCCAGCATCAGGGTCTTTTCAAATGAGTCAGCTCTTCGCATCAGGTAGCCCAAGTATTGGACTGTTAGCTTCAACATCAGTCCTTCCAATGAACACCCAGAACTGATCTCCTTTAGGATGGACTGGTTGGATCTCCTTGCAGTCCAAGGGACTCTCAAGAGTCTTCTCCAACACCACAGTTCAAATGCATCAATTCTTTGGCTCTCAGCTTTCCTTAAAGTCCAAATCTCACATCCTTACATGACAACTGAAACAACTATCGCCTTGACTAGATGGACCTTTGTTGGCAAAGTAATGTCTCTGCTTTTCAATATGCTGTTTAGGTTGGTCATAACTTTCCTTCCAAGGAGTAATTATGTTATGCTATAAACACGTGATGTTAACTGCCTACAGTTTAACATTTTACATTTTTCTCTTTAAACAAAGCTCCCCAACTTCCATCTCTACGGTTATAGTAAAACCACCATATATTTTTGATTCTTCATTTTCCAGTTATAAAATGTATTGTTCACCACCCATTTGTAAGAGTGCTATGAGGATTAAGTCAGCCCTGAGGCCCAGCTACCCCACAGCAGCTCAGAACTAAGGTCTGAGCTGGAGGCTGAATCAGGAGTCAGCACCAAGGAGAAGCTGTAGTTGGCCCTTAGAACACCCAGCCTTGCAGGAGGTCCCCAGGAAGACCTGGGGACTTTAATACCCATATGTCTAATAGTTTCAGGGTTATACTGTTAAGATCCTAGGAAGGAAAATGCTGATAAGAAACATCTCTTCACGCAGCCTGCCCACCTAATCATGGTGTTCTGCATAACTCAGATAGCAATACATTCAAATAATGATCTGAATTTAAATCACTGTGAATACTCCGATACTGCATAAAATGAGGCATGATTATGCTGAGTGAAATTCAGATCAAAAACAATGAGGTATGCAACCACAAGTGAAGGTCCTGGAGGACACACCCAAGGGAAATTCTAAAATGAAAATACATGTAATTTTAAGATCTCCTATCCTCCCCCTGAGAACTTTAAATAGAAGTCAGAGGTTCTACAAATCTGCAAGAAGGGACAGCCCACAGTGGGGACTGTTACCTGATTGAGCCTGTGTTGATGGGGACTCCCCTGCCTGTTCCCTCCTAATTTCTAGTCAAAAAAGAAAAGCTCTTCTGTAGACAGAATAGTGGCTCATCCTCAGTTTTGTACATGGATTTCAATCTTGTTACTGACTTTTCATGTGTCCTTGAGAAAATTACCTAACCTCTGCGAGTTCTTTCTTTATAAGGTATTAACAACATAGACTTACACCCTTGTTTAAATATGAAAGCAGGGTCACAGAAATCTCCAGTAGTGCTGGAGTAGTGCTGGATAACTCTTCCATTTTTTTTATGTCAAATGTGTGAGTTTGGGGATAAACAATAGTTGTTACCAAGCACTACTACTACTGCCCTGAGGATCAGTGAGGGAACAGGCAAAGCATCCGGCATACAGACTCACACAAGTCACGTGACAGATGGATGCAGGCACAGCAGAAGCAAGCAAATGGAGCCCGTCAATGGAGAACACCTGCAGATTTCTCTAGATCTGGAGCGGTGCCCAAGTGAGCATCTTTTCCTGATAAAGAGGGGCCTTAATGGGATATCTTTTTCCTTCCATCAAAAGAGAGAACTGAAATACATTCCTGGGCCACAGGAAAAAAATTAGCCTTAGACAACGTCAGACTGGCTGGATCCCTGGGGAAGCAGTGTTCTAGACTGTGGGCGAGAAGAACAGGAAGGATCACCCAGTTGCTAGAAGCAGCCTAGACCAAGGATGACAGTTTGGGGGCAGTGGCTCCATCCTACCAACCTGTGAAAGTGGCATGTGGTAGCAAGCAGAATAATGCTCCCCACCATACCCCTAAATATCCTAAATATCCATACCTAATGCCCAGAACATGTTATCTTCCATTGTAGATGGAAGGGGGCCAGGAGCCAAGAATGCAGGTGACAAAGAACAAGGAAAGGGATTCTCCTGAGCTTCCAGAGAGGAATTCAGCCCTTGATTTCAGCCCACTGAGAGCCATGTTATACTCCTACCCTGTAGAATTAGCTAATAATGTTGTATTGTTTAAGCCACTACGTTTGTGGTCATTTGTTCCAGCAGCAAAAGGAAGTTAATACACGTGCTCATATAGTTTAACCTGGTTAACACAGTGTAATTTCTCTGGTAGTAAAGATCTGATGCCAAAGGCCTGCCTCCAACTCCGGCTTCAACTGGTGAACCCTCTTAGTGGGGCCAAGGGACTGTTAACTCTCACTCCCAACCCCACCATCATCCTGGGACACCAACTGGAAATACACTTCAGGGACTGCCCAGCTGGCTGGCTTCACTACTCCCTGGCTAGCTGTATGCCTGCAGGAAAGTCACCCTGACCTCTGCCTACCTCAGTCTCTTACCAGTCTTCTCATATTTAAAACGGGGACATGAAGGGGAAATACGGTCAGCGTGAAGACAGCACATGGAGCAAGCGCTCAGCCCAAGTCCTCACTGCCGGCTGAAATCTGCTTCTGCACTTCTTGTCTGCCAGCCTCTGAGGGTGACCTGTACGTGGGCCTCAAGTCAAGGGTACCCCCCAAAAGGGATATGTGATAAGAAAAGTTAGAAAACAAACAGCAAACTGCGATGAAAGAGTGAAGGAGACAAAATTATGGTGTGTGTTGGCAAGGGAAATGAGTTCAAGGCCATCGAGGAGAGAACACCGGGCACTTTCAGACACAATAGGCAACAAAGCGCAGAGCAAGAATGACTGGTAGGTTCTTTCAGGATCAAGACCCTTGAATCTGCACACAAAGACTGCTATGTGTTACTAGTTTTCCTTTGAAGAAATGCTGAGTTGCAGACAAGTTGAGAGAAAACACGTGTCCCACAGCAGAAACACCTGTCACACACCTGCACACTTCCAAGGAAGTTCTGGCGCACAGGACATGTCCATAAGCCTCAGCACACAGGGATACCAGGCAGTTAATTTACCAGCAAAGCAGTGCCAAGGGCTCCTTATGAGGAGCCTGGTTTCAGGGAAATGATTCCACCCACATCTCTTAAGGTCTATCCAAACAGTCTATCTCAGGAGAACCCCTAACTGAAAAAAGCATCCTTTGGCGCAGTTATTCATAAGACAACAAATTGCAAAAGGGGGAAGGCTGGTTGGAAAGGCATGCATATTTAAAACTTTAGTTATGTGGCAGATTACCTTTTATGATTCTAACCATCTCTACCAGTAACACATATATGTATGTTAATTACCCAGGACCTAACAGCATCTCATAGATGGGAAGAACTCAGTATTTATTCCACCACCCCCTTCATAAATATCCAGAAATAACTTCATGGTCCAAAGACCAGAGATGACCAGATAATAAACATTAATCCTTCACTGGGGAAAGGACCATGAGCAGGGATGCGAAGTACAAAAGCACTGAAGAAACCACCACAAAGGGGACAGGACAGTTTTAAGTTTACATCAAAGATCATTACCATCAGTGACAAAAGGAACGAGGAAAAATTACATCAAATTACAGTAACAGATTTCAGGGCAAGCCCTCCCATAGGCAGCAGATGTTTGGGCTTGGTTTCCAGCTCTCTTGGTGACTGTGTCTTTCTTTCTATTTCCAGGGAGTAGTATGGAAACCAGGGAATCAAGCTGAGAGAAGCAAAAATGTTAAGAAACTTAATAATCCAGATAAGGGCAGTGGTGACGGACAACAGGGTGGATTCAGGGCACATATGGGTGCAACTTGGAGACCAACTGGATATAGAGGTGACAGATCCTCAGCAATGACCACGCGGTGGACGGCAGTGCCGTGGTATCACCAACGCAGCAACTTACCAAGTGGAGAGGAGGGAGCTCGGGATGGGGGGAGGTGTGGGTTAGAAGACAACCAAGGGGGATATTCAGTCTTTTTAAAAACAGCTTTTTATTGGAATATAGTTGCTTTACCATGCTGTATTAGTTTCTGCTGCACAGCGAAGTGCTGAGTTATACATCAGTTCAGTTCAGTCGCTCAGTCGTGTCCGACTCTTTGCGGACATCCCCTCTTTTTTGGACTTCCTTCCCATTTAGGTTGCCACAGAGGACTGAGTTAAGAGCTACCAGCACTGTACAGCAGGTTCTCATTAGTTACCTGGTTTATGCACAGTAGTGGATATATGTCAATCCCAACTTCCCAGTTCATCCCACTTCTCCTTTCCCACCTTGGTGTCCATACCTTTTTTCTCTTTGTGTCTCTATTTCTGCTTTGCAAATAGGTTCATCTGTACCATATTTCTAGAGTTCATATATGTACTAAGATACAATATTATACACTTGATCTGATAACATACACTTGAATTACAAAGTGTGAGATGTCTTTGAGACCTTGTCCTGTATCTGGGAGCCAAGGGGGACCTCAAGGGGGAGGACAGATCTGGAAAGTCCACAGATCAGGGGTGGTTGAGGTCAGTCTTTGGAGATGAACCCAAATTCAGATCCCATAGGTCCCACTTATTAGCAAATGACCAGTATTTCTAAGCTTAAGTAACATCAATTAAAACATCCTTATATGCGGTGGTGGTTTAGTCACTAAGCCGTGTCTGACTCTTGTGACTCCATGGACTGTAGCCCACTGTAGTCCATGGGATTTTCCAGGCAAGAATACTGGAGTGGATTGCCATTTCCTTCTCCAGGGGATCTTCCTGACCCAGGAATCAAACCCAGGTCTCCTGCACTGCAGGCAGATTCTTTACCAACTGAGCTATAAACAGGGTTAATTGATGTGTGGCACTTGGTGGGAACTCAAACACTGGGAGCTTATTAGCATTTTTAAACAAGAGTTAGGATAGAAGGTGAGAAGGTGGGTTGCAGAACAAAGAAAAGAGTTAACCTCACACAGGGAATAAAGGCCCCTACTTCAAGGACGATATCATGATGACAGACTGGGATGCAAGTAACTGGTGAAAGGGAGGGTGAAAGAAGATGACGTGTTTGTGCCTAATAACATCTGTTTTCTTGTAAAGAGGCAACCGTTTCAACCAAGAGTGAAGGATATGGGCAGGAAGCTGTGAGAGAACAGAAAGGTTTTAAAATAACTGCTGACAGGAACGGGAGAAAGAGCTCGCTGAGCAAAGGTTTCCCGTGTAATTCTTTATCATAAACCTCCATTTCTCTTGGTAAGAACCCACCCCCTGCCCAAGAGGCGGAAGGACTAATGAACCGACATTAGTACACATCTCAGCCTCCCCAGGCTGACCTCCCAAGGGTGGCGAAGAAGAACTTTGCACTGTGACATGGTGGGGAAGCCCAAGGCAGGGCTGTGTCTTTGGGAGAGGGAAATAAACTGACATAATCCCTTACCACTGTTACAGCGGGACTTTCCTGATGAGTAAGCCTGCATCACCAGCCAACGCTTATCCCAACCCCCAACCTCTCCCAACTAGCGAGAAAAGAAAAGAATTCTCTTAAGAGGGTGGACATCAAAACTCTTAGGAATCAATCCAGCACCCTCACTCAGCAGATGAGGACACTAAATGAGACAGGAATCTGGGGGCAGAGCCAGGAAGCAATTTTGGATGTCCTCACTTCCAAGCCGGGACTTCTACCGCATTCTTTTAATAGAACCTAACTGGGGGCCACAGGCCAGTGTGTTAACAGCGTTTTGCAAAAAACACCTGGCATTAGGAATTACTTCCTGCCTTTTTTTTAAACCTCGATTTTTTGGCCATACTTTTCTCATTATTAAAAAAACAAACAAAAATCACCCCTTAAGAGGCCACTATTAAAAAGAAAGAATCTTATTCTTACCCTTATGGATGTTACCCAGCCTCACCTTGAGATATTTCTGGTAGAAGTAGAAGCAATTTAAGAGATCCAACTAGTTTGCATTTTTTTAAAACCTAATATAACGTGGGCATCTTTCCAAACACTCTGCAGATCTAATTGTTCCTTTAATAAATGTGTAAGTTGAATTCCCTTCAATGATAATAATCAGGATTGATGGTGAAGAGGGGAAAGGTCATTTGTGGAAACTTCTAGAATCCCCTGCCCATGTNCTGCAGGCAGATTCTTTACCAACTGAGCTATAAACAGGGTTAATTGATGTGTGGCACTTGGTGGGAACTCAAACACTGGGAGCTTATTAGCATTTTTAAACAAGAGTTAGGATAGAAGGTGAGAAGGTGGGTTGCAGAACAAAGAAAAGAGTTAACCTCACACAGGGAATAAAGGCCCCTACTTCAAGGACGATATCATGATGACAGACTGGGATGCAAGTAACTGGTGAAAGGGAGGGTGAAAGAAGATGACGTGTTTGTGCCTAATAACATCTGTTTTCTTGTAAAGAGGCAACCGTTTCAACCAAGAGTGAAGGATATGGGCAGGAAGCTGTGAGAGAACAGAAAGGTTTTAAAATAACTGCTGACAGGAACGGGAGAAAGAGCTCGCTGAGCAAAGGTTTCCCGTGTAATTCTTTATCATAAACCTCCATTTCTCTTGGTAAGAACCCACCCCCTGCCCAAGAGGCGGAAGGACTAATGAACCGACATTAGTACACATCTCAGCCTCCCCAGGCTGACCTCCCAAGGGTGGCGAAGAAGAACTTTGCACTGTGACATGGTGGGGAAGCCCAAGGCAGGGCTGTGTCTTTGGGAGAGGGAAATAAACTGACATAATCCCTTACCACTGTTACAGCGGGACTTTCCTGATGAGTAAGCCTGCATCACCAGCCAACGCTTATCCCAACCCCCAACCTCTCCCAACTAGCGAGAAAAGAAAAGAATTCTCTTAAGAGGGTGGACATCAAAACTCTTAGGAATCAATCCAGCACCCTCACTCAGCAGATGAGGACACTAAATGAGACAGGAATCTGGGGGCAGAGCCAGGAAGCAATTTTGGATGTCCTCACTTCCAAGCCGGGACTTCTACCGCATTCTTTTAATAGAACCTAACTGGGGGCCACAGGCCAGTGTGTTAACAGCGTTTTGCAAAAAACACCTGGCATTAGGAATTACTTCCTGCCTTTTTTTTAAACCTCGATTTTTTGGCCATACTTTTCTCATTATTAAAAAAACAAACAAAAATCACCCCTTAAGAGGCCACTATTAAAAAGAAAGAATCTTATTCTTACCCTTATGGATGTTACCCAGCCTCACCTTGAGATATTTCTGGTAGAAGTAGAAGCAATTTAAGAGATCCAACTAGTTTGCATTTTTTTAAAACCTAATATAACGTGGGCATCTTTCCAAACACTCTGCAGATCTAATTGTTCCTTTAATAAATGTGTAAGTTGAATTCCCTTCAATGATAATAATCAGGATTGATGGTGAAGAGGGGAAAGGTCATTTGTGGAAACTTCTAGAATCCCCTGCCCATGTGTGTCTTCCATGGTATGGACAGTTACTAAGTTTGGCGTGAAAGGCTATATAATCAGCTCTCCCCACCCCCACCCCCTGACCCCAAAGACAAATGAATTTGTAGAAGTACCAAACTGGTACTACCAAACTGGTAGAAGTACCAACTGGTCCATAATGGCAGGGATGGGCAACAGGAAGAGATAACAAAATGCCTCATGCTTTGAAAAAAGCAGCTAGTGGGGAAACAGGGTTGCTTGCTCTGTAATGGCAGAAATCTCATAAGAGATCAGCTCTACACTCCATTTATAACATATCATTAAAGTCAGGCTAAAGTGAGGGTAGGATGTGAGGGATGGTTATGTCTTTACCTGCAAGGCTGAAAAGCAAAAGCAAAACAAAAGCCAAGTAAATGCATAGTCATGCCTCTAAGTTTCTAAGTCTCATCTCAGAATTTGGTTGGTCTTATATGGAGCCGTCACCAAACCTCAGGCAGGGAGGACCCAGCTCCATAGAACAAGTATCACTGATCCTGCTGGGCTCAAAGGAGGGGAGCCTTCTATCAGCAGGAAGGGAGGGAAGCAGAACCAATGAACAAACAAAGCCTGCTGACGGTCCCAACTGCTTGCTGGGCGGTGGCAAATAGACATGGGAGAGCACCAGACATAAGGACGCAGGCAGGTGTGAAGCACAAGAGAGAGACAATCTGAAAAGCCCAGTGAAGACGTGAGAGCAGCCGAGCTTTTAGACTGCTCTCTCTCTTTCCTAAGCAAAGCCAGATTCTGGGGAGGGGAATGGACTAGGATTTCCTATGAGCTCTTTTCTCCCCCTCGCTCAGAGAGCCCTGCTTCCCCAGCAGTGATACTGTGAGAACCAGGTGTGCCCTGCTCAGACACAGGCTTGTACCACAGAAGTACCCCAGATAATGAATCTTGGGAGCATCTCCCTTATAATATCCTTTTAAAGTAGAAATAGCCTCACAGCTTTCTCTTAAGACAGATGAAAGGTCAGCCACATTCTCTCCAGAGTTCATATGGACTGTTAAATGATGGTCAAGAAGCAGAACACGCCCCATGCTTAACCATGTTTTCTCCTGAATTGCCAAATGACTCATGACTCTGTTAGTGGAGTCCTCCACCAAGCAGAAGAAAGGGATTAACCAAAGCAGGACATCAGGAGGCCCAAGGCACTGGGGACATTTACTGTGGGTGAGCCCCTTACAGGTCCCTGGAATGAGTTACTATTTTTGGTTTGTGAACAATATTGCACATTTGAGCCAGGATGAGGGAAGAGTTCACTGGGAAACCTGTCACTGTGTCACACACATGGGAAAATGACAAAAGGACTCTTTCTTTCAGCTTTAAGGGCTAGATCCCTATCCATTTTCCTTTCTACAGCAGCCCTAATGACAAATGAATGATTACTTTCACTTTGCATGTTAGCAAAGGTTATTTCCTTGCATGTCTGAGAAACAGAAGGACTAAGAGGACACACCCCAAAAATACTGGAACCACTCCTCTCCCCACCTGTCTGCTTTCTGATTTCTCCAGGTCAGCCACACCCAGGATTCCCCTTTTCTCATGCCCAGGCTTTCAAGTTTTCACAGGCTGGAAGGTAGCATGAGCAATCCCAGTGATTTTTAGAAGAGAATGATCTTATTTTCTTAAAAGAGCTTTCAGCCTGTCAGATACCTTTCAAGGATATATTTCATTTTTAGCTTATAAAAATCTGATGATTTTAAAATACAACCATAAAAATCAAAGCTGCCTGTCACTCTTAAATCTTAATGACCTCAAAGGTATGCACAGCATAGGTGAGAGGCCAGATTGATGTCTTTTTTCCCTATGCTAAGCACCAAAGGCAGAGAAAGTAAGAGGTTCCAGTTCTGTTATCTATTAAAAAAAGAATAGCCACACTCTTCCCTTTTGATTCTTTATCGTGAATGTATGTCAGAGATTAAAACAATCCTTCTAGACTCTGAAGACACTTTAGGATGAGGACATTGTTTCTTAGATGATGTGCTGGCAAAGTTATAGCAGTAGACAAATATGTGTTTCCAGATCAATCCCTGGAGGAAAACCCATGGATCGTTCAAGGAAAAAGAGCTTAAGTGACAGAATTCAACTTGTAATTCCCAAGAGAGGACCAAAGCCCACATGGGTGAAATGATCTGCCTGTGCCAAACAGAGCCAGACTGAACCCTTCTAGTCCAGGGCTCCTGTCCCCACAGCACTAATCCACTGTGCAGCTTGGCAGGATGTTGCAATTCTACTCAACATGTTGAGGCTGTGGTTATAGCTATGGGCGCTCAGTCTACAAACAGTACAGCCTCCAGCTCACCATTCATCCCTGATGACAGGAGTAAGTGGAGGTGCCTGCCTCAACAGACCAGGATTTACTCTGTTAAAATAATAAAGTACTATCAGTACAACACATATAGGCCATTTCTCACAAGGCAAAAAGTTCTGATTCTCCTATAAGACATTCTCAAGCCTGGGTAACAGAAACCACACCACTCAGCCAGCAGCAGTAATACTTACAAGATGCTCTCCAAGAGCAACATAATGCAAGTCACATATGTAATTTAAAATTTTCTAGCAGTCACATCAAAAAAGTGTTAAGAGAAATAGGTAAAATTAGCTTTATGTCTTATGTAACTTAATATATAAAAAGTGTTACTGTTATATAATCAATATAAAATTTGAGATTGCATTCTAAATGATTCTTAGGGGATTCTCCCTTTTAACAGATCTTTTCTCCTGTCTTTACCAAGTGATGTTAACTAGTAGACATACTCCAGCCCAGACTCACAGTAAAGGTGTTTAGTGGGCAGGTAACACAAACTAGGTTCCATTACAGGCACTCGCTAAGTCGAGAGTAAGGAGGCAGGTTAATGGACATGGCACACAGAAGCGAACAGATACCAGAAGACTTTAAGGTCGCACAGCTAAGTGCCAAGACAGGAAGAAACCAGATCTGACGGCAACTCTCTTTCTATTCTCTTTGTGTCCCAAATGCTTTCGTGGGAGCCAGTATGTGAAACATCTACACTTACTATGTGAGAAAAAGATCTGGGAAATACAACAGTGTACAGTTACACCGCTTAAGTAACAAATTAATCCCAGGCTTAGTAACCAAGCCAAACTTTTCTTTCCAGTATCATATATAATACTTTATAAATCCGCATCATTCTAGAGTTTTGTGTATTGTATTAAAAAAAACCACATTACACCCGTTTTCTTAAGTCATTACCCCCAAACACTCATCTTTGACAGCCATAGAGATTTTGATCAAGATATCCCCTAAACACAGACTCCAGCCTCCCTCTCCCTTTGAACAATCACGTTCACGCAATCACTCAAAAACTACTGACTGAACTACCCCAGGCCAGGTAGTGTGGTGGGTGCTGGGGATGAAGTGGCAAACAGGAGACATGGGGTCTGTAACCTTCACACTTTACAGTCTAGAAGGGAGACCGTAAAACATGCAGTGTCAGATGCAGAAAAATGACTGGAAAGAATGAAAGGGGCAGGTGATGATTTTAGTCTATCCTCAGACTGCACCACATGAAACTGCTGATATTCAACCACTTCTAACTTACAGAACAAGCAGCTGCATTTGGTTCAAGCTAGTAGCTTCATTTCATCAGGACACATTTGAGAATGTTCCTAATGGACTAGGGATCATTTTAAATCCATGAAAACAGAAGATACAGAATAGGATTGAATAAACTTTCCTCCTGTAACAGATGCAGTAGGAGAGGTGTTGGGTATGGCGAGCAGGAAGAGCAGGATGCACCGAGGTGGTGGTCTGGGTTACTGGGTGGGGGACTCTGATAGGAGCTACGGGGCGGTTTACTCTCTGTGGTACTTCTCCCCATCTCAAGTAGCAGAGTGCAGTTACCTGTCTCTATCAAGTGCATTCCAGGAGGCGGTTACTCCCACCAGGAATGGGAGGTGAAGGCAGTGTGTGGATGGTATCCCTAGGAGACCATACACTCTCTCTCATCCATTTCTTCACCTACCTCTAAATGCAAAGCCCAGGATCTTGGCAGTCCATCCTTATTTAATATTTTAGTAAAGGAACATAAAATATATTCCTTGTGCAATTCAGTAACAAAAAATCCCCTAGTTCATGAACAAACTATTGATCTTAACATCAGCAAAAGACAACCAGACATTATGTGCCTCCTGATATGACACAGAAGGATTCTTGCCAAGAATTCGGACCTGGTTCTGAAAAGGCCTCCAGAATTAAGCACTGTTTTATAAGGTAAGTGCACGGGACAGAGGAAGACACTAAATGACTAAATGCAATCAGTAAAATCTAGCATGTGGGGAAGACTAAAGGACAAAAAGACGGAGAAACAGGCTTCTCTGGATCTTCATTTGCACAAATCAACTATAAAAAAGTTTGTGAGACAACAGGGAAAAAAATATTGCCTAGACACCTAATTCTAAAGAAACAGGAAGTAATTTGTTTTTTAAAGAATTCTTATCTTTAAAAGTTACAAACTGATGAATGTTGAAGCTGGGAATTAGGAACTTGAGAGTTGATGGGGATTATTCTGCTTTGTTTCTGTAGGCCTGTGCCGCCTCTCCCCCAAGTCCCCACGCTATGCCCCGGGGCTGGGAATGATCTTACAGGAGCCCGAAGCATCTTAGGTGACTGCTCACCTGTCAATGAACTGATCGATAATGATGATATCGCCAGGCTGAATCTCTTCCTTCAAGGAACCGCAAGCTGTGGTCACGATGACATGTGTGCAACCCTCCTCCTTCAGAGCCCAGATGTTGGCCTGATAGTTGACTTTTGAAGGCATGATGGTGTGTTGCCTCCCGTGCCTAAGGAAGGAGAGTGAACACAGTAGAGGAGTGAGCAGGGCATTTTCACACTCCTAGAAAAGAAAACTCATTTCCAGCAGTGCCTTCCAGCCCTTTCCACCAAAGTGCTTTCCTTGGCAGAGGAAGAACGCAAACAGGTCAGGCAATTACCGGCCTACTTTAAGTATAAACTATCTGGTTTTAAAGTGCAGGCTCACTTTACTCTCCATATTGACTTTCCTATCAAAGGTAGGTTAACAGCTAACTTAGAATTCACTCCCTGGGAAGACATGCCATGTCTGTCCTGTGGGGCACCAATACCCTCGAATCCAAGGCATCTGGTCTCCCCTAAGCCACCACACAGAAAACAAGAGGTGCCAATGGAGAAACAGACAGACAGAAATAGAAACTCAAGTTTCCAGTTTGATCTCTCTATTCTTTTCTGCCCAACCACCCAAATAAATTTAAATTTTGACACATTTAGAATACCAGATTTCCCAGTTGTTTGACATCAGCAGGTACGGTCCAAGAAGGGGTCACCTCACACATCACCACTGTTATGGGCTGAATTATGTCCCCTCCAAATTCTTAGGCTGAAGTCCTAACGCCCAGTACATCAGAGCATGATTGTATTTGGAGACAGGCTCTTTAATGAGGTAATCAAGTGAAAATGAGGTCATTAGGGTGGGTCCTAATCCAACACAAATGGTGTCCTTATAACAGGAAATCTGGACAGACACACACAGAAGATTCCGGGTGAAGATTCCGGGAGAAGACAGTCAGTCCTCTATAAGCCAAAGAGAGGGCCCTGGAACAGACCCTTCCCTCCTGACCTCAGAAGGAACCAACCTTGCTGATCCCTTGGTCTTGGACCTCTGGCCTCCAGAACTGTGAGGAACGAATTCCCATTTCACTCAGCCTGTGGCTTCCTATTGTGGCAGCCCCAGCAAACCTCATACAGCCACTAATGATTTCCTGTCACACTTCACAGAAAATCCAAACACCTTACCGTGGCCCTCAGGTCCTCTGGGCCCAGCCTGCACATGGCCGCCTCAGGCCTCACCTTTCTCCCGCCCCGCCTGCTTGGCCTGCCTGCTCAGCTGTGCCCACTCCTGCGCAGGCTTGGCCCCCACGTCACCTCCCCAGAGGCGTGCTTTCCATGACCACGGCATCTACAGCACATCACTACCCCTGACCTTATTTTTCTTCTTGGCACCTACTGGCCACCCAGACTATTTCCTTCTCAACACCAGTCTTTCCACTAGCATCGGTGCTGAGAGGGAGAGCCCCTTATCTGTCTTCTCTGCTGGTACCTAGAACTGCACTTGCCATGAGCAGGTCATTCATTGGACGAAAAACTGAGTACTCACACCCACATTCTCCCCTCACCTCTCTCACATCCACCCACACCCACCCACCCAGGGTGCCAGGAAACAGCCAGTGAAGGGAACCCAATTTCTAAAATTATTAAAAAAAAACTCACACCTTAGAGGGTATATTTACAAGCAGTATTTCAGAGTTAAAATTATCCTGAGCTGCTTGAAAAACTACAGACATCACGGGTAATGTTCGACCATAACAAGGCTAAGTGTCAGGAGACCAGTTGTCTTCACACATAATAAAGCAATAAGCAGCCTCTCAAGGAAGTAATTGGACACACAAAAATCTTACTTTGAACCGTAATGATTTAAAGCTTGGGCTCTGAAGTAAAACTGCCTGGGTTTAAATCCTACCTCTGCCACTTACTAGCTGTGTGACCTCAAAGTCACTCAGCTCTCTCAGCCCTGATTTTTGGTGGGGGGTGGGATTTGTTAAAATAGATAATAAAAACCAGTACCACAGGGTTGTTTCCCAGTATCTCTTATATCATTCCATATTTATATTTTGAAATAACTTTATCTCTTTTGATCACTAACAACAGAATTAACACTATCAAAATAATTTGTATGTTAACTGCAGATAAGCATATCAGGGTTTTTACCCCAAGGTCGAAAATGGCCTCACAGAAGGTGGACGTCCATGAATGCCCAGAAAGTACAGCAGCCCCTCCTTATCCACAGGAAATGCATTACAAGACCCCCTGTGGCTGCTGAAAATGCAGGTAGTACTGACTCCCATATATGCAGTTTTTTCCTACAACAGGTGGATACGCTGGATAAAGGGTGATTCCTGGTCCAAGCATACGGAGCAGGATGGCACAGAAATTAAAACTTATGAATTCTTTCTAGATTTTCCATTTAATATTTTTGGACCACAGTTGACTATGGGTAACTGAAATCTCCAATGAGAATGGACTACTACTGTACATGCATTTTTCTAAGTCTGGTCTCCAAATCTCTGATTTAGTTCAGTTCAGTTCATTTCAGTCGCTCAGTCATGTCCAACTCTGATTAGATTTTCAATAGAAGTTCAAACATCAAAAGGAGTTATGAATCACTGCATAGAGTGGTTCACAATCCAACACTTCAGTTCAGCTGGTAGGAGTATAAAACCTTCACCATGGGGCTACAGCACCAACCACTTTCTCTTAAAAGTCTGGAAGAAATTAAGTGTTTCTCCAGCAATGACCACAGATTAACAAGAAGGTTGCCTGAAACCAACTCTGTGTGACCGTCTAAAATTTAGTGAAGCTAAATAAAGTTTAGCTTCACTGGTTTCAGCAAAGCCACTTCTGTTTCAAATATGCAGTGTGGCACAGACCTTAGGGTGGTCTTCATTTTCATGCTCTGAATAACTCCTTCTTTCTTGAGTGTGGGTGGACCTGAGATGCTTCTAACCGATAGAACACAGCACAGAGGAGCTGGAAGTCACTCCCATGATCAGGCCCCTCCTTCCAGCATGCACTAGAGACCTCCCATTGGCTCTGCAGAAGCGAGTTACTGTCTCCTGAAATGACCATGCGGAGGGCCGCAACACAGGGAACATGGACAGCCTGTGGGAGTGGCAGCCTCAGTCCTTCAGCCCTGAGGAACTCAGTCCTGCCGACTGCTATGTGAGCTTGAACATGGACCTGGAGCTCCGGATAAAAACAAGCACTTATATATACCCATGTGACCTTGTGTGACCCTGAAGGGGACAGATGAGCTGTGGCCACACTCTGGTTACTTGGAAACTGTGGGATAATATATGCTGTTTTAGGCTGCTAAATCTGTGGTCCTTTGTTATGCAGCAATGGAAAGCTAATATATGCAGTCTCTCTAATTTCTAACTGTGAAAAATGACTTGTTCCTTTCTTTACCGAAGAGCATGAGTCTTGTCAAAGGAACAAGGGTATAGACACCATAGAGACTTCAGGGACCCGAAACCCCCTCCCAAAGATCCAGTACTATTATTAAACAAAGGGTCATGAATAAAACAGTTTTTCTTGACCTTGATAAAAGACAAAAAAGAACAGAAGAAAACATTGCCTCTTGCTGCTAGAACTGAAAGCAGAGAGCTTCAAGTTTAGTCAAATCATCGCATCAGTCATTACATTCTTCTACGCATTTTCCCAACCTAAGAGGGTATGGGCAAGATCTTTAATCTCCAAAGTCAGTAAAACCTACCCCCCAAACCATAAGCGATAAAGATGGCTCAGATGCTATGGCTCCATCAACACATTAAAAACTCATACCTGCACCAATACTCTTTTCAGAATTTAAGTTAAACTGTCCTTTAGTAGTAACATTCAAAAGATTGAAATACCTTACCTTGCAAGGAGGACGCAATCAACATTCNCTATGGCTCCATCAACACATTAAAAACTCATACCTGCACCAATACTCTTTTCAGAATTTAAGTTAAACTGTCCTTTAGTAGTAACATTCAAAAGATTGAAATACCTTACCTTGCAAGGAGGACGCAATCAACATTCTTTATCTTCCCCAAAACTAAGGCATCAGAAGGCTGCACATAATGAAAAACGGTTACAAGTCAGTGATTTGAAAATACATAGAACAACCAAAAAAAGCTGCCCTTTCAATTGCTCAACTACAGTAGGATTCATAGAAACTTGAGGTCTGAAGATATATTTTAAAGACGTAAAAGAGTCTAGATTTGATGGTTCAACTTAATCACTCAGTACTTACTGAGCCCTCTCTACCAGCACAGAGACACGTAAGACTTAGAAGGGTGCGTGGGTAGGTACCATTTAGTAAGATCTATTTGTAGCAAGCACACCTGGGGACTCTGATGCCAGACTGATCATACACAGATGTGTCAAGGGTATTTGGCAGGTTCAAGAACAGGTGTGAGAGTGAAAAGAAAAAGGAGTAGGAGGCCACTCTCAGGCAATTTATGAAATCAGTACTGGAAGCATTTGCTGTGTTAACTAGGCCTCAGATACAGGTCTGAGAACCTAGGAGGTGAAGAAAACATGTCAGCGAGTTGACAGAAGGACTTGGGAGGATGAGATAGCAAATCTAANACCCCATGAATCGCAGCACGCCAGGCCTCCCTGTTCATTACCATCTCTCGGAGTTCACTCAAACTCACGTCCATCGAGTTCGTGATGCCATCCAGCCATCTCATCCTCGGTCGTCCCCTTCTCCTTCTACCCCCAATCCCTCCCAGCATCAGGGTCTTTTCCACACTCAGCCAGCAAAAAGGAGAGCTTCAAAGGCCTGTTCTTCACAGTCTACACACCATAACTTGCCCATCATCCCCCTTACTACCATTTTGTTTACAGCCCACTACCCAACTATGATGGGACCACATCCCCTCCTTGTCATAGCAATCATGTAAACAAGACTGATTTTTAATCTCTCAGAGTAAAAGCTGGGCAGCTGCCTAAGGGAGCCATGGCCCATTAAAGGAGCCCCCCAAAGACTGGTTCAAACCTTCTACCTGGTTAAGCGTGCCACCTGCCCATGCCTGGTGCTGTAGGATATGGTATCTCTGAGGTCTTCTCAGACATTGGCTACTATTAATTCTGTGGGAGAGTGTCTAGAAGGCACTTGGAAGGCTGCTTGCTTAAGGACACACTTTATACTCCCTCTTCCTTAAAGCTGCATGACCTTTCTCAACACAGTAAAACAGGGCACAGGGACCACACATGTCAGAGTTCAGAAATGGCTCACAGCATCTAACTGGTGGCCTGTCTACACCAGTTCAATCACTGTCTAGGTCCAACTGTGTAACTCTGGACTCTTTAGGTGACCTTTCTGGGCCTCTGAAAAAAGAAGTATGTGTGGTTATATGGTCTTAAGGAACACTCTAGCTCTACATTTTATGATCTGGGGCTAGGATATGGTTTTCATTAGCTTATTTTGCTCAGGACATTAGCATCTCATGTTCTTTATATGGGATGTTGCCTCAACAGTCTGGCAGAAATGGTGTAGGAATGAAGGAATTGCAACAGCAAAGTTTTCATCTGTTCTGACTCCACAGAGAAATCAGCAGGCAGGCCCAGCACTATTTGTACCTATTAATTTTATATCCAGCAGCTGGCCAAGAACAAATATACATCATTCAATATTTATATTGGAGTTCTAATCACAGTGCCCATTCTGCACTTCAATGCACTAATTTACAGGGAAACTGTGTGGTAGGGAGAATGCCAAATGAGGTTAAAGTGAGACTGTTTTAAATATCAGCCCTCTCTGTCTTTAATGTCACTTTAAGTGTATTCCTGTAAGAGAAAGGCAATAGTTTCTTGCTTGCCCACTGAAAGCTGCAACCTAATTAAATTTTTGGAAAAAAGATAATCAAAATTAACCTCAGCTCCCTCACTTGGAAGCACTACCACTGAATAAGTTTCAGCCACGTGCTAAAAGACAATACAATTCTAATGTCCCAGCAAACCCTACAGTAAAGTTCCCATTTTACTGAAATGAAAAAGAGCTTCGTAAAAATTCTGCTTTGTTCTCTATGACTGATAAGAAGAGACAGTCTACAAATACTTGTTTAATGCAAGATTCTTTTCGAAATGGAAAAAGGAATTTAGTATCTTAAGTGTGACTGCAACTCTGCCCACCCCACCCCCTTTTCATCTAGTGTCTCTGATAGCTGCAAGGGCCTACTAAGGTAATCACTCTGGCTGAGTACACACTGACCACAGATTTGCTTTCTCCAGGGGAACTGAAAACTGATTCCACAAAACGTGGAATCATAGACCTTCCTGTCTCATCAGCCAAGAATGTCTAAAGCCAGACAAGTTAACTGACCTCTTAGGGGGTTAGGCCTGAAAGCAATGTTAACTTTGATCATTAATTTACTTCTGTGGACTGTAATTCTACATTCTCTACCCCAGCCCCTACCAGGACCAACAGGAAAAAGTGCTTAAAAGCCCCTGGGAAACTCGTTGCAAACCTCGGAACTACTGATTATAACTTCCACAGCACAATGATCCCTTATCCGGAGACCCCTGAGGACCGAGGGCGCGAGGAAACTGATCTCCACCTTTCAAGGTTGCCCACAAAGCAGTTTGGGCTTCCCTGGTGGCTCAATGGTGTAAGAATTCGCTGCCAAGGGGGAGTCGGGGGTTTTATCCCTGGGTCGGGAAGATCCCATGGAGAAGGAAATGGCAACCCACTCCAGTATTCTTGCTTGGGAAATCCCACGGATAGAGGAGCCTGGTGGGCTATGGTGGTCCATGCGGTCCCAGAGTCCCACAACGATTTAGCGACTAAACAGCAGCAAGGCAGGATAAAGCCAGAGGCCTCCAAACAGGAAGCGGCCCAGTACTCCTATACTCCATTTGGTTGTTGTAAAAACTCTCAAGAGTCCCCAAAGCTGAGAAGGCCTACGTTTAGAACACAAACAAAAAGCCGGAAGCTTGCAAAAGAGCAAGCAAGCAGTTTTCCCACGTGGGCCGCGGGCAGAGGGCCAAGTCAGAGCGGAAGCGTTTAAGTCGGGCAGGGCTCAGGGCTGGCGGAGACCCTCAGGGGCTGTAGGCGCCCACCCACGTGGCACACCCAGCCCCAGCCTGACCCATCTGCTCAGAAAGGTACTTGCAGTACCGATTCGCGGCCCCTCTCCGAAGGGCGTGCCTTCGCCCTGCGTGAGCAGCTGAGACCAAAGGCAGGGCAAAGGCAAACTGCAGTGGTTTCCTGTCCCTCGCTCGCCACCCTGGGCTAAACAGCCGCAGACCCTCCCCGCCGCGGTGAGGGCGCCCCGGCTAGGCGCACGGCCCAGAGGCGCTGTCCCCCCGGATGAGAGAGACAGCGTACAGATCGGGGAGGATCGCAGCAGCCAGGACGACTAATCTCACCTTCACGGCAGCGGGAGTGGCGCCTGAGGACATGTCTGGCGAGGAAGGAGCGGCGGCCACGCTCGGGATGGAGGCGGGGAACGGAGCAGCTGCGCGGGTGCAGGCGCGCGGCGCGGGACTGAGCGGGGAGGTCCCGGGGTCGGCGCTGGCTCCTCCTCTTCCTCTCGGGGACAGCTGGATTGGCTGCTGGCGTGGGCTCTCCCCCTTCTCAATTCCAGATGCCCGCCTCTTTTGCAGACCTTTTCGGTTCTCTCTTGATTTCCCTGCCGCCCCCCCCCCC
>SJYW01045374.1:80680-99896 GCA_006410735.1 Raphicerus campestris
TTTTTTTTTTTCTTAACAAGGCCCAGAATCAAGGTAGGCCAAAATTTCTGATAGTCCGTGGTCTCTCCCTTTATGATTGGTATAGAGAATCTGGAACAAGATAAGATGTCTATAACCGTATCTTGCCCTGCTGTTCTTGCCCTGTAAATTCCCTCTGTTTGTCTTACCTTGCCTTTCTGAAGACGATTCTAAAAAAGTACTCAGGCCACCTTATAACAGTTCTGATTAAAGTATCTGACTCTTTTGCGACCACATGGACTGTAGCCCATCAGGCTTCTCTGTCCATAGGATTTCCCAGGCAAGATTACTGGAGAGTGATGCCATTTCTTCCTCTAGGGGATTTTCCCTGCTGAGGAATTGAGCTTGAGTCTCCTGCATTGCAGGCAGAGCCACTGCTGAGCCACTAGTGAAGCCTCAGCAATCCAATATTTAATAAAAATGGAGTGTCCAGCAATAACATGTAACCTGTAGCTTTGATTGAGGGAGGAATCACATGATTTGAAGTGAGATAATAAGGGTCAGTTTTGACCAGCTATTTTGAACTTGGTGTGCTGGAGATAGTTGGAGATTCCTCTGTTTAATTGTCTTATTTCATCCAATCAATTTCTACTTCTTTAGTTTTTTCCATTACTTATTTCTACCATGAGTTCATTTTGCCCTAAAATGCCTAGAAATAGCTTCCATTCAAGTCATCTTGTCTCTTCTTCCATGTTCATTTCAAATTGTGTCTGTCCTTTCATTTCTGGAGATCCCACCAAAGGTGAATTGTTATGTGTTATTTGGATTTGTTGAAGGAAAATCTTGACTCTGCCTAGAGCAATGCTGCACAGGAGGAATGTATTCTGGTTAACAGAATGGCTATCCATCCTGGAATTCCAAAATCCTCACATCCTCTGCGGTAGTTATTATTGTTTCTATTGTAAGAAAAGGAATATCAAGATGAATTCCTAAAGCCTATTCACCTCCCCTGGTGAAGCAAAGAGTATGCAGTCTTGTCATAAAGAGACAGGGAACAGATTTAGAGAATGAACTTATGGTTACCAGCGGGGAAGGGTAGGGGAGAGTGGGAGTTTGGGACTGACATGTGCACTCTACTGTATTTTAAATAGCTAACTAAAAAGGACCTACTTTAAAAATAAATACATTTTAAACAAGATAAAAATGACACTACATGAAAATGCTTGAAAATAAAAATATGTGCCATAGAGTATCTATGTAACTAAGTCGTTCTCTGTATCTCCTTCTTATTGTGAAACATAAGCATCATGAATTCTCAAGAAAAAAAGAAGGAAAAAAAAGAGAAAGAGACATGGGCATTTCTGTGCTCTGGAAGAAAAAGGACCAGGATGTTTTAAGTGCTCAACTACATTTTAACATACAGTTGCGATGTAATATGCTCTGCTCAGTAAGTCAGTATCTGAGCTATGACAAATGTTATGTGCTGAATGTCTGTGTCCTTACAATATTTGTATGTTGAAATCCTAACCCATCCCCATGAGACCTTTGGCAGGTGATTAGGGCATGGAGGGGGGTATCTCATGAATGGAATTCATTCTCTTATAAAAGAGACCCCAGAGAGCTTCCTTACCTTTTTTGCCCTGTAAGAGAACAATCACCTATGAACTAGAAAGCAGACCCTTACTAGATGCCAAATCTGTCAGAACTTTGACCTTAGACTTGCCAGCCTCCTGAACTGTGAAATATGCTTGCTGTTTGAGCCCCCCAATATGTGGTATTTTTGTGATAGCAAGGCTATGGTTTTTCCAGTAGTCATGTATGGATGTGAGAGTTGGACTGTGAAGAAGGCTGAGCTGAAGAATTGATGCTTTTGAACTGTGGTGTTGGAGAAGACTCTGGAGAGTCCCTTGGACTGCAAGGAGACCCAACCAGTCCATTCTGAAGGAGATCAGCCCTGGGATTTCTTTGGAAAGAAAGATGCTGAAGCTGAAACTCCAGTACTTTGGCCACCTCATGCGAAGAGTTGACTCATTGGAAAACACTTTGATGCTGGGAGGGATTGAGGGGCAGAAGAAGAAGGGGATGACAGAGGATGAGATGGATGGCATCACTGACTCGATGGATGCGAGTCTGAGTGAACTCCGGGAGTTGGTGATGGACAGGGAGGCCTGGCGTGCTGCGATTCATGGGATCGCAAAGAGTCGGACACGACTGAGCGACTGAACTGAACTGAACTGAACATGTGGTTTCTTCTCTTCATTCTGCTTTTAAAACATGAGGCACACCTGTGGGCAGTGGAGAAAAATTAAAATATAGGAAATAACTTATAATCTTTCCTTATTTCCCTGCTAAATCCATATGCTGTCTGGAAATAACATCTTAAAAGTAAATTGAGAATGGGGTCATGTTTGTCTTCGCAAATCTTTATGGACAATAAGAACAGCTAAAATTTCTTGAAAACTACAAATTCTTCACTTAACCCTTACAATCACCTTGGATGCTGTTATAATCCCCATTGTAGAGCTGAGGAGACTGAGAAAAGCTAACTCATCCTCACCCTGCTTCTTCTGCTTATTTACCTTTTTCAAAAGCTTCCTTATCTGTTTGGGCCTTCAGTCTTCTCTCTCCCACCCCCACCTGCCATCTAAAAGTCTATCACATCTATCACTCTTGATAAATTTTAAATGTCCAGTGGCAGTTTTTAATGTTACCTTTCCTAGGGATCTGGGAATTTTACAGAGATTAAAACAAACTAAGATAATAAAATTCTAGGTGGAGTGTGATTTTAGAGAAAGCACGAGGGTAGGTGTTATTATGCTAATTATCACATGAGGCTCAATACATTTAAGAAGTCTTCTCAAGTTTATATAACTAGATAATTGGGATTCAGTTCTCAATCTAACTGCAAAGTCTAAATTCTTAACGACTGTATTATCCTTCCCACCATGTGCTGGGCCTTAAACTAACAGCGGNGAGAAAAATTAAAATATAGGAAATAACTTATAATCTTTCCTTATTTCCCTGCTAAATCCATATGCTGTCTGGAAATAACATCTTAAAAGTAAATTGAGAATGGGGTCATGTTTGTCTTCGCAAATCTTTATGGACAATAAGAACAGCTAAAATTTCTTGAAAACTACAAATTCTTCACTTAACCCTTACAATCACCTTGGATGCTGTTATAATCCCCATTGTAGAGCTGAGGAGACTGAGAAAAGCTAACTCATCCTCACCCTGCTTCTTCTGCTTATTTACCTTTTTCAAAAGCTTCCTTATCTGTTTGGGCCTTCAGTCTTCTCTCTCCCACCCCCACCTGCCATCTAAAAGTCTATCACATCTATCACTCTTGATAAATTTTAAATGTCCAGTGGCAGTTTTTAATGTTACCTTTCCTAGGGATCTGGGAATTTTACAGAGATTAAAACAAACTAAGATAATAAAATTCTAGGTGGAGTGTGATTTTAGAGAAAGCACGAGGGTAGGTGTTATTATGCTAATTATCACATGAGGCTCAATACATTTAAGAAGTCTTCTCAAGTTTATATAACTAGATAATTGGGATTCAGTTCTCAATCTAACTGCAAAGTCTAAATTCTTAACGACTGTATTATCCTTCCCACCATGTGCTGGGCCTTAAACTAACAGCGGAAGAGAGAAAGATGTATGACTTTATCCCCTCTCAGCCCTTAACAAACTGCCATCTGGTGAGAGGAGTCAGGAAGAGAAATCAGATATTATCATACATTGTGGTGAGGGTGAGGGGAAAGACTGCCTCTAGGTACTCTGAAAGGACAGAGCAGAGCACGTTTCCTGGTCTTCCTGGAGAAAGGTAGCATGCTTGTGTTAAACTCATCTAGCGCCTTACTAAAGAGTGTTATGCTTGTAGTGGACTAAGGAGGATGCAGCAACTTGCANTTGAGAATGGGGTCATGTTTGTCTTCGCAAATCTTTATGGACAATAAGAACAGCTAAAATTTCTTGAAAACTACAAATTCTTCACTTAACCCTTACAATCACCTTGGATGCTGTTATAATCCCCATTGTAGAGCTGAGGAGACTGAGAAAAGCTAACTCATCCTCACCCTGCTTCTTCTGCTTATTTACCTTTTTCAAAAGCTTCCTTATCTGTTTGGGCCTTCAGTCTTCTCTCTCCCACCCCCACCTGCCATCTAAAAGTCTATCACATCTATCACTCTTGATAAATTTTAAATGTCCAGTGGCAGTTTTTAATGTTACCTTTCCTAGGGATCTGGGAATTTTACAGAGATTAAAACAAACTAAGATAATAAAATTCTAGGTGGAGTGTGATTTTAGAGAAAGCACGAGGGTAGGTGTTATTATGCTAATTATCACATGAGGCTCAATACATTTAAGAAGTCTTCTCAAGTTTATATAACTAGATAATTGGGATTCAGTTCTCAATCTAACTGCAAAGTCTAAATTCTTAACGACTGTATTATCCTTCCCACCATGTGCTGGGCCTTAAACTAACAGCGGAAGAGAGAAAGATGTATGACTTTATCCCCTCTCAGCCCTTAACAAACTGCCATCTGGTGAGAGGAGTCAGGAAGAGAAATCAGATATTATCATACATTGTGGTGAGGGTGAGGGGAAAGACTGCCTCTAGGTACTCTGAAAGGACAGAGCAGAGCACGTTTCCTGGTCTTCCTGGAGAAAGGTAGCATGCTTGTGTTAAACTCATCTAGCGCCTTACTAAAAAGTGTTATGCTTGTAGTGGACTAAGGAGGATGCAGCAACTTGCATGACTGGATTTCGTCGTGTCCACTGTGCCTACCTACACTGTTTCTCCCTCTCCCGCTCCTCGCTTGTCCTCCCTTTCCATTCTCTTTCTCATCCTCATATTATTACTAAGCCCAGGCACCACAGATTTTGTACAACTGATGTGATGAGTTCTCAACTCAGTTCAGTTCAGTCGCTCAGTCGTGTCCGACTCTTTGCGACCCCATGACCGCAGCACACCAGGCCTCCCTGTCCATCACCGACTCCCGGAGTTCACTCAGACTCGTGTCCATGGAGTCGGTAAAGCCATCCAACCATTTGCTTCTCTGTCGTCCCCTTCTCCTCCTGCCTTCAGTCAATCTTTGATGGGTTCTAGGGACGTGTGAAAACAGATTCCATGTAATTCTGCCTTGAAATTTTTCTTTGTTCTCTCCTTTTCACATTGGTCAGCTTTGTGTCTCAGTCACCTGCAGACAGCATGGTTTGTAGGTGCATAGGATGGCTTACGTTCTTTCATTTAATGAAAAACTGAGTGAGCGGCTATATGAGTGAACCAATAGAGGAACCTTTGCTTTCAGCGAGAATTAAAGTTCAGAAACGCGAAGGAATTTGAACAGCAGGGGGCAGCAAACGTTAGCTTTTTTGTTGCTTTTAACCCTGCAAGTCAACATTGTCTAACGCTTGAGTCATATTAGCTTCATATGAGAAAGAGAGTGTGATAATTTAAAGGTTAAACAACTGTCCTCAGCTTCCATTGCTTGTATAGAACAAGGCGCCTTTTTTTTTTTTTTTNCTGGGAGGGATTGAGGGGCAGAAGAAGAAGAGGATGACAGAGGATGAGATGGATGGCATCACTGACTCGATGGATGCGAGTCTGAGTGAACTCCGGGAGTTGGTGATGGACAGGGAGGCCTGGCGTGCTGCGATTCATGGGATCGCAAAGAGTCGGACACGACTGAGCGACTGAACTGAACTGAACTGAACATGTGGTTTCTTCTCTTCATTCTGCTTTTAAAACATGAGGCACACCTGTGGGCAGTGGAGAAAAATTAAAATATAGGAAATAACTTATAATCTTTCCTTATTTCCCTGCTAAATCCATATGCTGTCTGGAAATAACATCTTAAAAGTAAATTGAGAATGGGGTCATGTTTGTCTTCGCAAATCTTTATGGACAATAAGAACAGCTAAAATTTCTTGAAAACTACAAATTCTTCACTTAACCCTTACAATCACCTTGGATGCTGTTATAATCCCCATTGTAGAGCTGAGGAGACTGAGAAAAGCTAACTCATCCTCACCCTGCTTCTTCTGCTTATTTACCTTTTTCAAAAGCTTCCTTATCTGTTTGGGCCTTCAGTCTTCTCTCTCCCACCCCCACCTGCCATCTAAAAGTCTATCACATCTATCACTCTTGATAAATTTTAAATGTCCAGTGGCAGTTTTTAATGTTACCTTTCCTAGGGATCTGGGAATTTTACAGAGATTAAAACAAACTAAGATAATAAAATTCTAGGTGGAGTGTGATTTTAGAGAAAGCACGAGGGTAGGTGTTATTATGCTAATTATCACATGAGGCTCAATACATTTAAGAAGTCTTCTCAAGTTTATATAACTAGATAATTGGGATTCAGTTCTCAATCTAACTGCAAAGTCTAAATTCTTAACAACTGTATTATCCTTCCCACCATGTGCTGGGCCTTAAACTAACAGCGGAAGAGAGAAAGATGTATGACTTTATCCCCTCTCAGCCCTTAACAAACTGCCATCTGGTGAGAGGAGTCAGGAAGAGAAATCAGATATTATCATACATTGTGGTGAGGGTGAGGGGAAAGACTGCCTCTAGGTACTCTGAAAGGCCAGAGCAGAGCACGTTTCCTGGTCTTCCTGGAGAAAGGTAGCATGCTTGTGTTAAACTCATCTAGCGCCTTACTAAAGAGTGTTATGCTTGTAGTGGACTAAGGAGGATGCAGCAACTTGCCATGACTGGATTTCGTCGTGTCCACTGTGCCTACCTACACTGTTTCTCCCTCTCCCGCTCCTCGCTTGTCCTCCCCTTCCATTCTCTTTCTCATCCTCATATTATTACTAAGCCCAGGCACCACAGATTTTGTACAACTGATGTGATGAGTTCTCAACTCAGTTCAGTTCAGTCGCTCAGTCGTGTCCGACTCTTTGCGACCCCATGACCGCAGCACACCAGGCCTCCCTGTCCATCACCGACTCCCGGAGTTCACTCAGACTCGTGTCCATGGAGTCGGTAAAGCCATCCAACCATTTGCTCCTCTGTCGTCCCCTTCTCCTCCTGCCTTCAGTCAATCTTTGATGGGTTCTAGGGACGTGTGAAAACAGATTCCATGTAATTCTGCCTTGAAATTTTTCTTTGTTCTCTCCTTTTCACATTGGTCAGCTTTGTGTCTCAGTCACCTGCAGACAGCATGGTTTGTAGGTGCATAGGATGGCTTACGTTCTTTCATTTAATGAAAAACTGAGTGAGCGGCTATATGAGTGAACCAATAGAGGAACCTTTGCTTTCAGCGAGAATTAAAGTTCAGAAACGCGAAGGAATTTGAACAGCAGGGGGCAGCAAACGTTAGCTTTTTTGTTGCTTTTAACCCTGCAAGTCAACATTGTCTAACGCTTGAGTCATATTAGCTTCATATGAGAAAGAGAGTGTGATAATTTAAAGGTTAAACAACTGTCCTCAGCTTCCATTGCTTGTATAGAACAAGGCGCCTTTTTTTTTTTTTTCAGAATTCTCTCCTCAAAAATCTCAAAACTGTTTATATACAGTTATCTGTATCAGTGGCCAGCAGGTGGCAGCACATTTCCTGGGTCAGAAATACAGAACACTATTTGGGGCGGGGGGAGGGGGAAAAAGACAGAAGGTATGAAAACTTTATTTTAAAAATTACCGAAGTAAAAATACTAACTAGAGGATTAGACCTTCTATGTCACAAATATCTAGATTAAAGGAAGGTAAAATTTTAATCATGAGTACATTGTTCATTTTGAAGCAAGGTGATAAAAATGTTTTAAAATGTCAAGTTTGAGCCTTACAAAAGGTGAGCTGTAATTGATGGCAATCATTTGGATTTTCCTGCGTACGTCAACAATGTTCCCTTATCAGATTTTTCAATGATCGTTTCACAGATGTTAGCCTAGAAAAAGACACTTGCACACAGACACAATGCTTTCAGATTCCTGATTAATAGCACTAAATGACTTCCTAGGTTGTCCTTGGCTACATTATTTGAGTGTCAACAGAGTACCTCAAAGTCTCTTAACTATTATCAGGTCTTCACCTTTTCTAAATGTTTAACTGGTTTAGTTGGACATTTATAGTCAGATTAAAAACAGTAACAACGTCTATAGTTTGAGTACTTGAGCTGCGAAGGAAAATGCAGACCTACTGGTTTTTGAGACTGACAGCATTTACCCTGAAACTCACACAGGCCTGCGAAACCCCCATCCGGGTCAAAGAGCAGAGGCCAGTCTAGCACTTAGCTTCTTTTTAGATTGTCCATTCCTTAGCTGTGCAGACAAATAGTAANCTGACAGCAGTTACCCTGAAACTCACACAGGCCTGCGAAACCCCCATCCGGGTCAAAGAGCAGAGGCCAGTCGAGCACTTAGCTTCTTTTTAGATTGTCCATTCCTTAGCTGTGCAGACAAATAGTAACCGCTTGAATGGGAATACAAAGCATTTCTTTGCGTTTCTGCATATAATGAAAAGTCCCTTTCTTTGGCTCTTTGATTTCCCACTTGAAACTCAAACTTGGATTTTACTGTAATAACAAAGAGCACTAGAAAAAACAGAAGGGCATATTTGCTTAAATTGCTATTTGCACCAAATGAAACTCCCTAATGGGGTTATCACCAGGTCAAGCTGCACTGTTTTTCACCAAGGCTGAATCGAGGGCAGATGAATTCAGAAATCTGGGTAGGTTTAGATTCTTTAAACATTATTTTAGTGAAGTTTTGCCTTCTTGATAAAATAGTCTTTCAGCTTTTCTATTTGATCAGCAACTGAAAGATACATTAGAAAAGGATCGGAAGTACTAAAGAGTGATCCTTATTAGAAAATGACCGTTAGATATAATTTTATTTCCAAAGAATAATGCTGCTCCATGTAGTCTAACATGGTCTAACATTAGACAATGCTTCTAGATTAGTGTCTCGAAGTGTCTAGATTAGTGTCCAATTCCAGACTATTTGGTGTTGAATCTTCTTGCATTCTGTGCTTCAGTTTCCTCATCTGTCAAATGAGGTGGATGTTACTAGTCTGGCGTGGAAGTTCAAGTTAATACTTGCAAGGCGTCAGGAACACGGTTAAATACTGTGTGTGCTAGTGATGATGATGAGGTACCAGGCCCTGCACTGAGAGAGAAATTGATAAAATACTGCTCCTGTCTTTGGGGAGTTTAGAGTCTCTTAGGAGGAGTCAGATAAATAAAAAAGAGCAATAAATTACAGATGTAAGGGAGAAGATACATGGAGTTTGGAGAGAAGGGTANCAGGCAAAAGTACTGGAGTGTATTGCCATTTTCTTTTCCAGGGGATCTTCTTGACCCAAAGAAGGAACCCACATCTCCGGCAATGGCAAGTGGATTCTTTACCGCTGAGCCACCAGGGTAATCATGAGAGGTGTGAACTAATCCTAGGCTCGCACTCTCCATTTCTATAAAAGCATCAGACACAAATAAACCCAGCTGTCTTGGTTTGTAGCAAGACAGCTGTGCCAGCAGACAGTAGGCTAGAGACCCAGGGTAGGTTGATGTTACAGGTGTGAGTCTGAAGACAGTCTGGGGGCAGAATTTCTTCTTCCTCAGTGGAACTCAGTTTTTCTCTCCTAAGGCCATCAAATAATTGGATGAGGCCCATCTACGGTAGGGGCTTCCTGAATGGCTCAGGAGTTAACAATTCGCCTGCAATACAGCAGATTTGGGTTCAGTCCTTGGATTGGAAAGATCCCCTGGAGTAGGAAATGGCAACCCACCCCCATATTCTTGCCTGGAGAATCCCATGGAGAAAGGAGCCTGGCAGACTACAGCCCATGGGATAGCAAAAGAGTCGGACACGACTTAGTGCCTACACCACCAGCACCANAGGAAATGGCAACCCACCCCCATATTCTTTCCTGGAGAATCCCATGGAGAAAGGAGCCTGGCAGACTACAGCCCATGGGATAGCAAAAGAGTCGGACCCGACTTAGTGCCTACACCACCAGCACCAGCACCACCATCAGTTCAGTTCATTTCAGCCACTCAGTCATGTCCGACTCTTTGAAAGCCCATGGACTGCAGCACGCCATGCCTCCCTGTCCATCATCGACTCCTGGAGTTCACTCAAACTCATGTCTATTGAGTCGGACTAATGTGATGGACATGAGTTTGAGTAGGCTCAACTGAGGTGGGGGGCCATAAATGATGGTTAGCTGAGACTACTAGGTGTTGAAACACAAATCTCTTTAAGTATCAGTGGCTTCAATCAATAAGAAATGAAGTCATTTATTTCAAAGTGATCTGACAGGGAGCTGGGAGGTCATTAAGAAAGTAGAGCTTACACGTGTCCACCCCTGACACAACATGAACTNAAGTATCAGTGGCTTCAATCAATAAGAAATGAAGTCATTTATTTCAAAGTGATCTGACAGGGAGCTGGGAGGTCATTAAGAAAGTAGAGCTTACACGTGTTCACCCCTGACACAACATGAACTTTGGATCCAGCCCTCTGGAGACCACCTAGAATTCTTTATTCCTTAGAGATCATAGCCTAGCAACCTATCTGCTGCCAGCAAGTGACTGATTGCCTGCCAGCACCAATCATAGCTCTGTAAAGAAAACCTGTGTAATTTCTCTTTGTTGCCTTTTTAAGCTCCCATTGTTTTCTTTTCTCCCCCCAGAGTACATTTGAGTTGCCATTCACATTGGTGCCTCCTGTAATGCCATTTTTAGGACTGTAAAGAAACTCTTTTTCTTATTTGTAGATAAAAATAATGAACATTTGGAAAGAATATTGATTCTTAGGAGTGAGCTAGAGAAGAGGGCAGGTTTGGAGTGATGAATCAATATTCCGGGTCTGCTGAAAATGTTTCCACAACCCCGTAGTGTCGTGCTATGCTAGAGACACCAGTGGACTGTTCCTCTAAAATGAATCTAAATTGCATGTGTGTGCTGGAGGACACTCAGATTACTTTTGTTTTTGAGGGAAAGCAAAAGAAGATTGCTATGACATTGGGCAAAAATGCTCAACGTGAGATTTCCTACAGGCTTTTTATTTTTGAAAGAGGAAAAAATTTCAATCATTTTGATATAATCTTTAAAAAAATTTTATTGAAGTATAGTTGATTTACAATGCTGTATTAATTTCTTCTGTACAGCAAAGTGATTCAGTGATACGTATATAGATAGATATTGTTTTTCACGTTCTTTTTCCATTTTCACATTCTTTTGTCACAGGATATTGAATATAGTCCCTGGTGGTATACAGTGGGACCTTGTTGTTTATCCATCCTATATGAAATAGCTTGCCTCTGCTAATCCAGAACTCACATGCCTTCCCTCTCCTACCTTCCTCCACCGGCAACAAGTCTCTTCTATCTGAGTCTGTTTCTGTTGCATAGATATGTTGATTTGTACCATATTTTAGATTCCAGGTATAAGTGATATCATATGGTATTGTATCTTTTTTTCTAGCCTGTGCCTTTGCATTTCTTCATGTGCCCCCAGGAAGCATGATTTTCTATGATTTGATTGTAGTTTTTTCAACAGCTGAATGGTAACAGTACTCACCAGGTGGATGAGCACTTATAAGCGTTATCTTTATCTCAGTATGGAGATAGGGCTGATTGTCCCCTAGAGCTGACAGTATTAACTCTTCCTGAATCAGTTATAACAGAGACTCATTTATTAGGAATGATAGCAGGAATGGAGAAACAAGGAATGCTCCTTGTTTTCCTAGTTCCTTTTAAATAAATAATTCTTAGGAGTTAGAGAAATCCCCATGGCAAAGAATTAAAGAGATCTATTTTCCATACCTTTAGCTTTATCTGTGTAGAATAGTTTGCATAAAAACCTTTCTTTGTTAATCATTTAAGCAACCATAGTATAAAGCAGCTTGAAAAAGAAGATAGTTCATTGTTATGTCACCAGGAGGCTAGATTGGCAGGGGTTGAATTCTGACCCTTTGCCTTCTGACTTTAGCTGAGTGACCATGAAAAAAGTTATTAAACATTAAACCTCTTTGGACTCCCATTTCGTCATCTGCAAAATGGAGATGTTAATAATACCTACTTAAATGGGTGGTTTGAGGATTACATTAGCTAAAACACGTAGAGTACTTAGAGCAGTCCTTAGCCCAAGTAAGTGCTTAGTAAATATTATGCTGTGCTATGCTAAGTCTCTTCGGTGGTGTCTAACTCTGCTCAACCTCATAGACGGCAGCCCACCGGGCTTCCCCATCCCTGGGATTCTCTAGGCAAGAACACCGGAGTGAGTTGCCATTTCCTTCTCCAATGCATGAAAGTGAAAAGTGAAAGTGAAGTTGCTCAGTCATGTCCTACTCTTTGTGACCCCATGAACTGCAGCCTACCAGGCTCCTCCGTCCATGGGATTTTCCAGGCAAGAGTACTGGAGTGGGTTGCCAATATTAGCTACTACTATTATGCATTTTGAAATAGTTATATTAAAAATGTTAGTTCCTTTTAATCTTAATCCAAATTCCATGTATTTTATTGAGTGTAATCTCAGAGCATATATAAGTTTAAAATTCTCATTTTTTGGTTGATCTCAGTTCAGTTCAGTTCAGTTCAGTCGCTCAGTCGTGTCCGAATCTTCGTGACCCCATGAATTGCAGCACGCCAGGCCTTGATCTACAGAAGTATTTTTTCATGTAGCTAAACAGACTTTATAAGCTTAATTATAATAACTATTAAGTATTATAATTATTATAATAATTGTAATGTATTGATAATAATTAATATAATCCATGACATTGTTCCACTGTCATGTACTACTGCAGTCCCTTATGTAGGGTACATTCCAACATCCTCATTGAATGCCTGAAACCATGTTGAGTACTGAACTCTACATATACTACGTTTCTTTCTATATATATATATATAGCATGATCAAATTTAGTTTATAAACTTGGCACAGTAAGGGATTAACAACAATAATAATAAACTAGAACAATTATAACAATATACTGTAATGGAAGTTATGTGAATACGGTCTCTTTCTCTTAAAAATATCTCACGATATAAACGTAATGTCTTTTCCATCTTGTGGTGCATGCCTGCATGCTGAGTCGCATCTGACTCTTTGTGACCCCATGGGCTGTAGCCCGCCAGACTCCTCTGTCCATGGAATTTCCCAGGCAAGAATATTGGATCAAGTTGCTATTTCCTTCTCCAGAAGATCTTCCTGACCCAGGGATTAAACCCACATCTCCTGTCTCCTAGCATCTTCTGCATTGGCAGGCAGATTCCTTACCACTGAGTCACCAGCATTTTCTCTTAACTAAGCATTTATCACACAGTGTGACCATAACTTTTCTAATTTGAGGTACAACAGCAAAACCAGCACAAATTTCTTTTTCTTTCTTAAAATTTCACAGAGAGGTTAGTTCTGACTTAGATTTTAGCAACCTCTGCATATATATTTTTTTCTTTCCTTAGTAAGTCAAGAACTTTTACCTTTTCACTTAGGAAATTTTCCTACAGCTTCTCTTTGGCACATCTGAAGTGCCAGCATCACTACTCCTGTGCTTTGGTGTCATTAGTGAGTAAAATAAGGGTGACTTAAGCATGAACACTGCGACAGTGCGATAGTTGATCTGGTGACTGAGATGGCTGCTAGGTGACCAAGGCAGGATAGCTGGACAAAGGGATTTTTTCTTGCTACTCAGAATGGTGTGCAATTAAAAACCTTATGAATTATTTCTGAAATTTTCCATTTAAAACTTTTAGACTATGGTTGACCATAGGTAACTGAAAGTGAAACCATAAATAAGAGGTTTTTTTCTGTAGAGCAGTCAGTCTATGGATTTCATATAACTTTCGTAGTACTCTAATGATCCCTTTGTTATAATTTGTATGGATTGTTCCTATTATGATTTTACAATCGAGAATAGTCAGTGGGCATCTTAGAAAATTTGTATCCACTCTCTTGATTTCTTTTTTTTAACTGAAGAGCTAGAATTATTAAATATAAAGGTAGGAATGTTAAAACAATAACATGTCAACATAAGTTATTAAAATGGTTACCCTAAATTATGACATTACAAGTTCTGTGCAAATATTTTATACCACACTTTCACTAGCATTTGTATTTTTATTAATCTAGTTTGGCTCATTTGTTAAGTATAAACTAGTATTTTGATTACCTTAAGTTTATTTCCTTTACAATTCATATCTCTTTGTGAAGTTGTCATTCATATCTTTTGATTATTTAACTGTTGAGGTTATTTTTCTTATTAACCCTTTTTGCTATTTAATGAAAATATTTTTCCATTCAATTGTTTTGTGATTTGCATATTTATGATTTTATAAATTTTTGTATATTTGAATATTTTCCTTTGTATTTTTTATTGCACTTGGGTTACATAAATTTAGAATGGTTTTGTTCTATTTTCCTTATTGTCTCTCTCATAATAAATCTTTATTTTAATATATAGCATAAAAAAGGTTTTTTAAAAATACTAGCAAATAGCATATTAGATTAAACACTTTGTACCTGGATTTTTGAAATACATCATTATAAATGAGGAAGAAATACAACAGGGTTCTGCCACAAGAAACTGAGATCAGACGGCAGATTTTTTGAACAGAGATTCTCTCCCCTTTGCTTTTGCTTTGTGTTAGATTGCTCAGAGTCCAAACAACAAATTCCAAAGAAAGGGAAAACCTGTGCCCCAAATAGAACAAAAAGTTTAGAACTAAAGACTATGTTGAGATCTCATTTTCTCCTTGGGTTAGCTGATCTAATTTATCTTCTCATGAAATGAATCTTAAGCTCACACACTGTTGACGCTTCTAAATTAAGGGATGCTAATGTACTTAGTGCAAGCTAGAAATATTGATTTCTTAATGTAATACTTAACCACATATATTGTGGCACCAATTCCTGGCAGAAACTATTTTAATTTAATTATTTTAACAAGTGAAAAATACAAGTGCTCTTTGTGGTTAGAAATATAAGTGTACTTAGCAGTAGGTCCAGCCTGGTAAGATTGAAATCTAGAATTGCTAACAAAATATTGTGCGTCACTTGGTTACTCAACTCTAGATGCAGTAAAATCTTGTCTTTAGCTTTTTAAGCAGTTCATTTCAGTACATCAAACATTTATTAAGCANATGGGACAGAAGAGAGAACTAGTGGGAATAGTGGGATTTCTGAGCATAGACAATCCTGTGTGTTTGCTTTCATCACTACCTGGAGATTCCTGAGGTGGAAACAGACAAACACGATAATGTATCATGAAGGGCACCGGATACAAACACAATGCAGGTTTCGTTATTTGTGACCATTTATTTCCAATCACTGCCCAAGAGTAATGCCCCATATGCATACAAGATTTCCTTCCAGGAGTTTAATTCATGTTTGTCATGCTATAATCCCATGTCTCTGAAGGTCCCCTCACCAACCAGAGTCTGCATTTCCCCTTGCAGTCCTGCACCCCCACGATATCAGCTTTCTTTTCCATTCACGTTGAGCTAATATCTGAAACCATGGATTGGTTTTCCAGTCCNATCCCATGTCTCTGAAGGTCCCCTCACCAACCAGAGTCTGCATTTCCCCTTGCAGTCCTGCACCCCCACGATATCAGCTTTCTTTTCCATTCACGTTGAGCTAATATCTGAAACCATGGATTGGTTTTCCAGTCCTGATGCATGGACTCATTCAGGATGGACTCTGTGATCACATCACCCTAAGTTCAGTTCCTGGGGAGTGGCTGCAACTTGTTCCCAAAAAATGTGGAGGATTTCAGGATTAAAGTCCGTCATGGTGACCTCACTTAGATCCAGGCCATTGAGCTGACGCATGTTTGGGCTCTGGGACAGATGGGACAATTTTGACTCTAAGCTGCCAGTTAGTTACTGCTGAGTGGGCCAAGGGGGTCCTTGGGCATCTGGGGAGAAAGCAAGCAATTAGGTCTGAGAATTCAGGGTGGCAACTGAGCTAAAGTTGTCAGATAGGTGATTTGCCCAAAGACAAGGTCCTACTAACTGCCTCCTGAAGGTCAGTACTCAGAATGACTCATCTCATTTTAGCCTGGCACTACCTCTCTGCATCTCCTGCAAACCCCCTGCAGCTTTGTATGATCTCTGGCTCCTGTTCCACTACGATCCTCTCAATATTATGCATTTTTAAATTATTAACTATCTTATCAGGAGCGACAGGCACTCTTTTAGGGACTGGTGATTTGAGACAAGTTCATTGTGTTCAAGAATCTGGTAAGCACAGAGCTTTTCTCTCTGTCTCTCTCCTGAAATTTCTGTTTTTATTTTTCCTTTCTGGCCACACCATAGACGTTGTGAAAATTACTTCCCCCACCAGGGATCGATCAAACCGGGACTTTCAGCCCCAAAAGAGAAGAGACCTAACCACTGGATCACCAGGGAATTCCCCAGACCATTTCTTTCAAATTGCTCGGGTCTGAGGTGATTTCAGAGACATTACTTTGCCGATTAAGGTCCGTCTAGTCAGGGCTATGGTTTTTCCAGTAGTCATGTGTGGATGTGAGAGTTGGACTGTGAAGAAGGCTGAGCGCCAAAGAACTGATGCTTTTGAACTGTGATGTTGGAGAAGTCTCTTGAGAGTCCCTTGGACTGCAAGGAAATCCAACCAGTCCATTCTGAAGGAGATCAACCCTGGGATTTCTTTGGAAAGAATAATGCTAAAGCTGAAACTCCAGTACTTTGGCCTCCTCATGTGAAAAGTTGACTCATTGGAAAAGACTCAGATGCTGGGAAGGATTGGGGGCAGGAGAAGAAGGGGACGCCTGAAGATGAGATGGCTGGATGGCATCACTGATTCGATGGACATGAGTCTGAGTGAACTCCGGAAGTTGGTGATGGAGAGGGAGGCTTGGCATGCTGCGATTCATGGGGTAACAAAGAGTCAGACACGACCGAGCAACTGAACTGAACTGAGGTGGTTTCCCTTCTTTAATGCCCTCTTCACTCACCTATTTTCTTAGTCATCTGACATAACTTTCCCTTCCTAAGGAAGAACACATTCCCACCCTCACTGGATCCAAACCACCCCGTCCAGAGATTTCTAGTGTGTTGTCTCTGCTCCTCCCCCTTGATTTCCGAGGTGAAGTGATACCACAGCTCAGGATAGAGCCACAAAGGACCCAGTATGCTTGACATGCCGGTGCTGTGTTGACTGTTTCCCAGGCAGCGGTCCACCCTCATCTGAGCATCTGGTCCAGGCAGGTTCAAACAAGGAAGGAAGAGTCCAGATAGAGAGACTGGAGACGATGCCACGAGAAACTGAGGGGGAAATTGGACAACTTCCTGATGCTGCTCTTCAAGGGCAGACTGTGAATGTGGGAGAGACGGGGTCCCTGAACATTGCTCATCTGACCCAGGAGAGGAGCAAATGTGGCCAGGATGGACAGATGCCAGATCCAGGTGACTTGCACCTCCTTGATACAGTCCAGCTGCCCCATATTCAGGACCTTCGTGATACTGTCCAGGGCCATTGCAGGGACTGTCAGCTTCTTACAGTACAGGTGTGAGCAGGCTTTTCTCTGTACCACCCACCTCGGGAGGTAAGGGAGGAAGTTATCCAGGGTCATTTTCTTCAGGCAAAGGTCTGTGTTTACTGTCAAGGGAGCCAAGGCCTAGTATGTCCTTGAGCTCTGCTCCACCACAGATGGCATCCCTGAGTGTGAGTGAGCACCCTTGAGTGCTGGCTCCAGACCACGTGTTCTAGAAATTCTGGCCAGGATTCCGTGAATCTAGCACCTGCAGTTTGCATCTCCTATGAGGAACAGGAGATTGACAGGGATGCATTACCATCCACACAGACTGCAGCCACAGACTCAGAAATAGACCACAGACCGCCCCCCTGTGTTTACCTCATGTCTATCTCATATCCTCCTACCTCTCTGGCTCCCCTCTGTGCCTCTGTGTTCTCCAGCTCCCTTTCCCCTGACCCCTCCTCTTCAGGTCTTCCCTTCTAGTAGGATTAAGCCTCACAGGAAGGGAATAGGGCATGTTCTCTCAATCCCCATTGCATATCAGGCACACTTGCACATCAGGAAGGCATTTTCCACAGTGAACCAAGGCCTCTGAGCCTCTCCATTGCCACCCTCAGAGTCCTCAGGTCCATCCATGGGTCCCCCACTTGGCCTACCCTAAAGGTCTCTTCCGGGATGCCCAGGACCCTATCAAGCTACCTGGATCTGGTTCCTCTGGAGTGAACTTCTGGGCCAGCAGGACATTAAGTGTTTCCAGCACTGCTCATAAGGGGCCACATGAGACAGGGCAATCAGGACCCCAGAGACAGGCAGACAAAGGGACAGGCTTGCACTGTGATCCCAAGGTCTTGATGTGTCTTCCATAGATTGCATCCATGAAGAGGGGTGGGAAGAGCTCCCTGGGCAGAAATTCCAGATAAGAATAGACCAAGGCATAGTCCCTGAACTGGTACATTCTCTCCAGGTCCAGGAGCCTACAGAGGTTCTAGACACTCATCCTGACTCTGTTTCAGGAGGAATCTTGTGGAAAATGCCAATGAGCATATCATCCATGTCAGGCCAAGCAGGGGCACACCTAGGACAATCAATCTCCCAACCCTTCAGATGAATCTACTCAGGAGTAAGGCACTGCTCTGGCAGGGGTGGACATGCCTCCGTTAGGCCACAGGCCATTCAGGCTTCAATGGGCACAAAGCTATAACTCTTTCCCTATTGGATTCAGAACAAGCCTCTCACAAGTACCAATCCAGAGGAAAGGCAACCACCAGCCCATTCAGTTCTATACAGTGCTTTGATTAATCCAAGTCCCACCTGGAAGCGGGTAGCAGGAAGACTGAAAACTCACTCCAGTCTTTATGAGGGGATGATGTCAGAGCATCATTTAGAGCCCTAAACCAATAATAAGAGGAAGGTCATGTGGACCAGCACAGCCTCCATCCTCAGTTACCCCTAAGATGAATGCCATTTGTGTCCAAACTGTGCAAGTTAAATTCATGAAACAAAACTCCAAAATGATATTTTAAATACATATGTTAAATGTTTTTAAAATATATTTTAAAATGATAGAAATTAAAGCACTAATTAAAATGTTTGAGTTCAGGCAAAACTACACTGAGAGGCAAAATTAAACCTGAAACATGTTTGTTGGAAAGAACTGATTTTTTAATAACTCTCCCTGCACTAGAGATACATGGCACCGTCCAAGATTAGCTAACCACTAGTAAGAGAAGAGCATCCTTGTATGAGTGTGGTAACTTACAGCTCTAATGTGCCTGGTGGGGTGCTCACACCTCAAACCCTGTGA
>SJYW01045374.1:101708-119592 GCA_006410735.1 Raphicerus campestris
CGGCGCTCAGCTTTCTTCACAGTCCAACTCTCACATCCATACATGACCACAGGAAAAACCATAGCCTTGACTAGACGGACCTTAGTCAGCAAAGTAATGTCTCTGCTTTTCAATATGCTATCTAGGTTGGTCGTAACTTTCCTTCCAAAGAGTAAGCGTCTTTTAATTTCATGGCTGCAGTCACCATCTGCAGTGATTTGGGAGCCCAAAAACATAAAGTCTGACACTGTTTCCACTGTTTCCCCATCTAGATAACCCATAATATTCTCCCTGTTTTAATTTATATGCTACTTTACTTCTCCTTGACATTACAATGTAATGTTTTTTTTAGATTTGGGGGATTAAGGTGTGGACGTCTTGTAGACCATTATTTTGCCTACCACACTCCTCTTTTTTTTTGTTTAAATTAATTAATTTATTTTAATTGGAGGCTAATTACTTTACAATATTGTAGTAGCTTTTGCCATACCTTGACATGAATCAGCCATGGGTGTACATGTGTCCCCCATCCTGGATCCCCCTGCCACCTCCCTCCCCATCCCATCCCTCAGGGTTTTCCCAGGGCACTGACTTTGATTGCCCTGTTTCATGCATCAAACTTGGACTGGTGATCTATTTCACATATGGTAATATACATGTTTCAATGCTATTCTCTCAAATCATCCCACCCTCACCTTCTCCCAGAGAGTCCAAAAGTGTTCTTTACATCTGTGTCTCTTTTGCTGTCTCGCATATAGTGTCATCATTACCATCTTTCCACACTCCTCTCTTATGGTTGTTGTGAGAACTAAATGAGACAATACACATATAGATCTGGCCCATACAAATATTTAATACATGTTCAGTTCAGTTCAGTTCAGTTCAGTCGCTCAGTCATGTCTTTTGCAACCCCATGAATTACAGCACGCCAGGCCTCCCTGTCCATCACCAACTCCTGCAATTCACTCAAACTCACATCCTTTGAGTCAGTGATGCCATCCAGCCATCTCATCCTCTGTCATCCCCTTCTCCTCCTGTCCCCAATCCCTCCCAGCATCAGAGTCTTTTCCAATGAGTCAGCTCTTTGCATGAGGTGGCCAAAGTACTGGAGTTTCAGCTTTAGCGTCAGTCCTTCCAGTGAACACCCAGGATTGATCTTCTTTAGGATGGACTGGTTGGATCTCCTTAGAGTCCAAGGGACTCTCAAGAGTCTTCTCCAACACCACAGTTCAAAAGCATCAATTCTTCGGTGCTCAGCCTTCTTCATAGTCCAACTCGCACATCCATACATGACTACTGGAAAAACCATAGCCTTAACTAGACAGACCTTTGTTGGCAAAGTAATATCTCTGTTGTAATGCTATCTAGGTTGGTCATAACTTTCCTTCCAAGGAGTAAGCATCTTTTAATTTCATGTGTGCAATTATCATCTCGTTAATATTATCATTGTTACTTTGTATATGTAAGGTTTTCTGGGTGTTACCTTAGATTGAATGTTCACTAACCACAAATACTACCACAAATATTCTTCATAGTCAGATAAATATTCCTTGGGATTGGACTTTGAAAACTCCAAATCTTAAGCAGGCTCTGCTGCTAAGCAACTAGGAACCCCCATGTCTACCTGGTGCTTAAAAGAGGGAATCAGGTAATTGAGAAATGCCATGATTTTCAGGACATGACTTTCATTGATAGGACAATCATTCATGCATAACAGAACATTTTTCAATGCCCATATGACCAAAAAGTAGACTGATACTCAGTCTAGGCTGGTGTTTCATAGCATGGGAAATAGAGAATTTTTCAAGTCATTAGTGTGGCTTCAAATGGCGAGTTTGGTTTTGATCAGGGTCCTTGCCAGTGGTTAAAGAGGGTAGAGCCCACTCACACTGAAGGGTAGATGTCTTGTGACTGGCTTCAGCCAACAGCAGCCCCAGGCCTAGGTGGGCAAATGGAATTCATAGTAGTAAAATAGGAGTTCAGTACTGATCTATAAAACAAATCAGCCAGATGCTGGGCAAAGAAAGCAGCATGGTGGTTGATACTGGTTCACTAATTACTCTGTTTAGGGAAATAAGATGAATTATAGACTGAATCAGTGAATGAGTCTGAAGCTACAAAATCTAACTGTTTTGGCCAGCTTTGGCTCAGGGTGTGTGCAGACATAGCTTTACTTGCTGGTTTCAGGACACGTATGACCAAACCTAGGGAAGGCCAGTGAGTAACATGTCACTGGATTCCATATAATAGTTTAGCATTAGTCGTTAAATTAACAGATAATTATTGAACTCTGTCTATGGATATGTATATTTTGAGAGGGTCTAAGGAGACGGCAATGGCACCCCACTCCAGTACTCTTGCCTGGAAAATCCCATGGACAGAGGAGCCTGGAAGGCTGCAGTCCATGGGATCGCTGAGGGTCAGATGTGACTGAACGACTTCACTTTCACTTTTATGCATTGGAGAAAGAAATGGCAACCCACTCCAGTGTTCTTGCCTGGAGAATCCCAGGGACGGGGGAGCTTGGTGGGCTGCCGTCTATGGGGTCACACAGAATCGGACACGACTGAAGCGACTTAGCAGCAGCAGAAAGGTAAACATAATAGAAAAAATACAGGTTTTATTTATAGGCAAATTTATACTTAAATGCAAGTCACAAACTTCTGTGAGCCATATAAAATTCTACGTGTCATAGAAACTTGATAAATGATAGATGTATACAAATTTGACAATGGAGGATAAAGTTCATTTTCTCACTTTCCCAACTGCTTTATCCAGGAACCAAGACTTGGTCTTTATGGAGAGGTGTGCACTCTTTTTAAAAAAAATTAATTAATTAATTAGTTTTTTTTTTTGTTTTTTTTTTTTGGACTGGGCTGGGTCTTTGTTGCTGTGCGGGCTTTTCACTAGTTTGTGGCAAGCAGGGGCTACCGTCTAGTCACTATGCCCAGGCTTCTCTTCGCGATGGCTTCTCTTGCTGCAGAGCACAGGCTCCAGGGCACACATGACTCAACAGATGCAGTTCATGGGTTTCAGTAGTTGCAGTGCTCAGGCTTAGTTGCCCAGAGCATGTGGGATCTTAGTTCCCTGACCAGGGATTGAACCCATGTCCCCTGCGTTGGAAGGTGGATTCTTAACTACTCTACCCCCAGGAAACTTCCAGAGTTTTTATTTTTTACTTACTTTATAGTACAGTTGAAATGTTTAAGCATCTCTGTACAAATACTCAGCGATGCTATCCTTAGAGACATGCTATGAGTTGGGAAACTGTTTCTGTACAGGAACAGATAATAAGCAATTAAGGCTCTGTGGGCCACTTATGGTTTTTGCTTCTTCTCTGCTGCTACTCCTGCCTCTGCTCCTGCTTCCTCTTCTTCCTTAACCCATCAAATATGTAAAAAACGTTTTTGTCTTGAAAATCATAAAAAACAAGCCCTAGACTGTAGTTTGATAACCCTCACTCAGACTTAAGTTTTATTCTAGTAGACAGTTAAATTATAGACAGAACATTTTGAACTTACAGGGTTTGGTTCAACAAATTGCTTAATCAGGCCTGTTTTAGTTTTGTCCTTAGTTCAAGAGAAAATCCCTTAGTCCTGGAATGTCATATTTATTTTCAATGTGTGACTTTCTGGAATTCAGTGGAAAACCCCCAAAGTTTACTTAGCCCCTCCAATTTGATTGGACTTGAACTCTAAATTGCCTCTCTGCAGCAGGTAGCAGCTAAAATATTCGGTTAGTTCTTTTGGGCTTTCAGTCTTTCAGTCATTTTTCCTCTAACATCCTTGCACATGCAGCTGGGGAGACAGGCAAGGATTTAAGGGGACATCTGTATGCAACTTTTAAGACATCTCTTTCTGTGACTTCATCTTTTCTCAGAAGAAGGTACTTAATTTCATTTCTCAGGTCACTAAGGCTGCAGATTTTTTTTTTTTTTGACTCTATATTCCAAATACCACAGAGACCAGAGAGAGCCTCAGGGGAAAAGCTACATAAAGCCAGTGTGATCCCATAATTTCAAGGGTCACATCACCTCCCGTTTCTGCTGCTCTTGGCCACTCTCCATTGCTTTTAAAGTTTTTTTGTGCAGAGTTTTTAATTGTTTCCTGAGGAACTGTTAGTCTGATATAAGGTGTCCTGCCGTTATCAGACTGGAAGTCTCTGGGATCACAATATTTGAAATTTCATTAGAACACTTCAAAAAAAGAAGTACAAGCTATCTACTGAAAGGAGCACTGGAAAAGTGATGAAGGAGTTTAGACAGAGTGTGACCTGATCTGATCTGTGTTTCAGATAAACCTGTCTGGTAGAAGCATAGATGATGGATTTGAAAGAAAAGAAAGAACCTGAACAAGGGGGAACCCACTTGGGAAAATGTTGCAATCATTTAGGTGGGAGACATCAAGGGCTAGAGGTAATTCTAGAGAACAAAAGATTAATTTGAAAAATATTTAAGAAATACAATTGGTTGAAATCAAGAAACCTAGTAATTGTCAGTGGCGAGGTCTAGCATGCTTCCAGACTTTTATTTTGGTGCCTAACAGCTAGTGGAAACTATCATTGAAACAGGGAACATGGGACGATAAGCAGACTTAAGGGCAGAAGAGAGTAGGATTTTGTTATTATTGATACACATACATACTCAGGATAGGCTTCCAGACCCTTTAGTATTGTAGCTGTGTAATGATTATTTTTTCACAATGTTCATGGGGTTCTCAAGGCAGGAATACTCCAGTGGTTTGCCATTCCTTTCTCCAGTGGACCACGTTTTGTCAGAACTCTCCACCATGACCTGTCTGTCTTGGTTGGCTCTACACCACATGGATCATAGTTTCATTGAGTTAGACAAGGCTGTGCTCCATGTGATCAGATTGGTTAGTTTTCTGTGATTGTGGTTTTCAGTCTGTCTGCCTTCTGATGGATAAGGATAAGAGGCTTATGGAAGCTTCCTGATGGGAGAGACTGACTGAGGGGGAAATTGAGTCTTGTTCTGATGGGCAGGGCCGTGGTCAGTAAACCTTTAATCTAGTCTTTTGTTCTCCCTGTTGTTTGACCTGAGGTCAAACTATAGTGGAGGTAAAGAAAAGAATGACAACCTCCTTCAAAAGGTCCCATGCATGCACTGCCACACTCAGTGCCCCCAACCCTGCAGCAGGCCACCGCCGACCCATGCCTCCACTGGAGACTCCTGAACACTCATGGACAAGTCTGAGTCAGTCTCTTGAGGGGTCACTACTTTCTCCTGGGCCCTGGTGTGCACAGGTTTTGTTTGTGCCCTCCAAGAGTCTGTTTCCCCAGTCCTGTGTAAGTAAGTTCTGGCAGCTCTACTGTGGGGTTATTCCAAGAGGGCTTATGCCACAACAAGGTCTGATGCACCCAGAGCCCCTGCCCCTGTGGCAATCCATTGCTGACCTGTACCCCTGCAGGAGACACTCAGACATTCAAAGGCAGGCCTGGCTCTGTCTCTGTGGGATCTTCTGATGTGCACAAGGTTTTGTTTGAGCCCTCTGAGCATCTCTGGCGGGAATGGGGTTTGATTCTAAACATGATTTTGCCCCTCCTACCATCTTAGTGGGCTTCTCCTTTGCCCATGGATATGGGGTATCTTTTTTTGATGGGAATCCAACATTCTCCTGTAGACAGTTGTTCAGCAGCAAGTTGTAATTTGGGAATTCTTGCAGGAGAAGATGAACACACCTCCTTCTATGCTGCCATTGTTTTGGAGGCTGGAAGTCCAAGAAACAGTTGCTGTCAGGATTGGTGTTTCTTCTTGGGCTTGCAGACAACCATTTTCTCATTTTGTCTTTAAATGACCTTCCCTCTATGCTGCACAGGATGAGCAGGGAGTGGAGCGAAGAAAGAGAGTATGAAAAGGCAAAAAGACAGGACACTGAAAGATGAACCTATGCTACTGGAGAAGAGTGGAGAAATAACTCCAGAAAGAATGAAGAGATGGAGTAAAAGCAAAAACAACACCCAGTTGTGGATGTGACTGGTGATGGAAGTAAAGTCCAATGCTATAAACAACAATATTGCATAGGAATCTGGAATGTTAGGTCCATGAATCAAGGTAAATTGGAAGTGGTCAAACAGGAGATGGCAACAGTGAACATCAACATTTTAGGAATCAGTGAATTAAAATGGACTGAANTAATTGTTTCCTGAGGAACTGTTAGTCTGATATAAGGTGTCCTGCCGTTATCAGACTGGAAGTCTCTGGGATCACAATATTTGAAATTTCATTAGAACACTTCAAAAAAAGAAGTACAAGCTATCTACTGAAAGGAGCACTGGAAAAGTGATGAAGGAGTTTAGACAGAGTGTGACCTGATCTGATCTGTGTTTCAGATAAACCTGTCTGGTAGAAGCATAGATGATGGATTTGAAAGAAAAGAAAGAACCTGAACAAGGGGGAACCCACTTGGGAAAATGTTGCAATCATTTAGGTGGGAGACATCAAGGGCTAGAGGTAATTCTAGAGAACAAAAGATTAATTTGAAAAATATTTAAGAAATACAATTGGTTGAAATCAAGAAACCTAGTAATTGTCAGTGGCGAGGTCTAGCATGCTTCCAGACTTTTATTTTGGTGCCTAACAGCTAGTGGAAACTATCATTGAAACAGGGAACATGGGACGATAAGCAGACTTAAGGGCAGAAGAGAGTAGGATTTTGTTATTATTGATACACATACATACTCAGGATAGGCTTCCAGACCCTTTAGTATTGTAGCTGTGTAATGATTATTTTTTCACAATGTTCATGGGGTTCTCAAGGCAGGAATACTCCAGTGGTTTGCCATTCCTTTCTCCAGTGGACCACGTTTTGTCAGAACTCTCCACCATGACCTGTCTGTCTTGGTTGGCTCTACACCACATGGATCATAGTTTCATTGAGTTAGACAAGGCTGTGCTCCATGTGATCAGATTGGTTAGTTTTCTGTGATTGTGGTTTTCAGTCTGTCTGCCTTCTGATGGATAAGGATAAGAGGCTTATGGAAGCTTCCTGATGGGAGAGACTGACTGAGGGGGAAATTGAGTCTTGTTCTGATGGGCAGGGCCGTGGTCAGTAAACCTTTAATCTAGTCTTTTGTTCTCCCTGTTGTTTGACCTGAGGTCAAACTATAGTGGAGGTAAAGAAAAGAATGACAACCTCCTTCAAAAGGTCCCATGCATGCACTGCCACACTCAGTGCCCCCAACCCTGCAGCAGGCCACCGCCGACCCATGCCTCCACTGGAGACTCCTGAACACTCATGGACAAGTCTGAGTCAGTCTCTTGAGGGGTCACTACTTTCTCCTGGGCCCTGGTGTGCACAGGTTTTGTTTGTGCCCTCCAAGAGTCTGTTTCCCCAGTCCTGTGTAAGTAAGTTCTGGCAGCTCTACTGTGGGGTTATTCCAAGAGGGCTTATGCCACAACAAGGTCTGATGCACCCAGAGCCCCTGCCCCTGTGGCAAGCCATTGCTGACCTGTACCCCTGCAGGAGACACTCAGACATTCAAAGGCAGGCCTGGCTCCGTCTCTGTGGGATCTTCTGATGTGCACAAGGTTTTGTTTGAGCCCTCTGAGCATCTCTGGCGGGAATGGGGTTTGATTCTAAACATGATTTTGCCCCTCCTACCATCTTAGTGGGCTTCTCCTTTGCCCATGGATATGGGGTATCTTTTTTTGATGGGAATCCAACATTCTCCTGTAGACAGTTGTTCAGCAGCAAGTTGTAATTTGGGAATTCTTGCAGGAGAAGATGAACACACCTCCTTCTATGCTGCCATTGTTTTGGAGGCTGGAAGTCCAAGAAACAGTTGCTGTCAGGATTGGTGTTTCTTCTTGGGCTTGCAGACAACCATTTTCTCATTTTGTCTTTAAATGACCTTCCCTCTATGCTGCACAGGATGAGCAGGGAGTGGAGCGAAGAAAGAGAGTATGAAAAGGCAAAAAGACAGGACACTGAAAGATGAACCTATGCTACTGGAGAAGAGTGGAGAAATAACTCCAGAAAGAATGAAGAGATGGAGTAAAAGCAAAAACAACACCCAGTTGTGGATGTGACTGGTGATGGAAGTAAAGTCCAATGCTATAAACAACAATATTGCATAGGAATCTGGAATGTTAGGTCCATGAATCAAGGTAAATTGGAAGTGGTCAAACAGGAGATGGCAACAGTGAACATCAACATTTTAGGAATCAGTGAATTAAAATGGACTGAAATGGGTGAATTTAACTCAGATGACCATTATATCTATTACTGTGGGCAAGAATCCCTTAGAAGAAATGGAGTAGCCATCATAGTCAACAAAAGAGTTGGCAGTTCTTGGGTGCGATCTCAAAAATGACAGAATGATCTCTGTTTGTTTCCAAGGTAAACCATTCAACATCATAGTAATCCAACTCTATGTCCCAACCTGTATTGCTGAAGAAGCTGAAGTTGAACAGTTCTATGAAGACCTACAAGACCTTCTAAAACTAACACCCCCCCCCAAAATCCTTTTCATTATAAGGGACTGGAATGCAAAAGTAGGAAGTCAAGAAATACCAGAGTAACAGGAAAATTTGGCCTTAGAGTACAAAATGAAGCAGGGCAAAGGCTAATAGAGTTTTGCCAAGAAAACAACACTGATCATAGCAAACACTCTCTCCCAATAACACAAGAGAAGACTCTACACATGGACATCACCAGATGGTCAATACTAAAATCAGATTGATTATATGATTTGCAGCCAAAGGTGGAGAGGCTTTATACAGTCAGCGAAAACAAGACTGGGAGCTGACTGTGACTCAGATAATGAACTCCTTATTTCAAAATTCAGACTGGAATTGAAGAAAGTAGAGAAAACCACTAGACCATTCAGGTATGACCTAAATCAAATCCGTTATGATTATACAGTGGAAGTGACAAATAGATTCAAGGGACTAGATTTAATAGACAGAGTGCCTGAAGAACTATGGATGGAAGTTTGTGACATTGTACAGGAGGTGGTAATCAAGACCATCCCCAAGAAAAAGAAACAGTAAAAACCAAAATGGTTGTCTGAGGAGGCCTTACAGATAGCTGATAGAAGAAGAGAAGTGAAAGGCAAAGGAGAAAAGAAAAGATATACCTGTTTGAGTGCAGAGTTCCAAAGNTGGGAAAATGTTGCAATCATTTAGGTGGGAGACATCAAGGGCTAGAGGTAATTCTAGAGAACAAAAGATTAATTTGAAAAATATTTAAGAAATACAATTGGTTGAAATCAAGAAACCTAGTAATTGTCAGTGGCGAGGTCTAGCATGCTTCCAGACTTTTATTTTGGTGCCTAACAGCTAGTGGAAACTATCACTGAAACAGGGAACATGGGACGATAAGCAGACTTAAGGGCAGAAGAGAGTAGGATTTTGTTATTATTGATACACATACATACTCAGGATAGGCTTCCAGACCCTTTAGTATTGTAGCTGTGTAATGATTATTTTTTCACAATGTTCATGGGGTTCTCAAGGCAGGAATACTCCAGTGGTTTGCCATTCCTTTCTCCAGTGGACCACGTTTTGTCAGAACTCTCCACCATGACCTGTCTGTCTTGGTTGGCTCTACACCACATGGATCATAGTTTCATTGAGTTAGACAAGGCTGTGCTCCATGTGATCAGATTGGTTAGTTTTCTGTGATTGTGGTTTTCAGTCTGTCTGCCTTCTGATGGATAAGGATAAGAGGCTTATGGAAGCTTCCTGATGGGAGAGACTGACTGAGGGGGAAATTGAGTCTTGTTCTGATGGGCAGGGCCGTGGTCAGTAAACCTTTAATCTAGTCTTTTGTTCTCCCTGTTGTTTGACCTGAGGTCAAACTATAGTGGAGGTAAAGAAAAGAATGACAACCTCCTTCAAAAGGTCCCATGCATGCACTGCCACACTCAGTGCCCCCAACCCTGCAGCAGGCCACCGCCGACCCATGCCTCCACTGGAGACTCCTGAACACTCATGGACAAGTCTGAGTCAGTCTCTTGAGGGGTCACTACTTTCTCCTGGGCCCTGGTGTGCACAGGTTTTGTTTGTGCCCTCCAAGAGTCTGTTTCCCCAGTCCTGTGTAAGTAAGTTCTGGCAGCTCTACTGTGGGGTTATTCCAAGAGGGCTTATGCCACAACAAGGTCTGATGCACCCAGAGCCCCTGCCCCTGTGGCAAGCCATTGCTGACCTGTACCCCTGCAGGAGACACTCAGACATTCAAAGGCAGGCCTGGCTCCGTCTCTGTGGGATCTTCTGATGTGCACAAGGTTTTGTTTGAGCCCTCTGAGCATCTCTGGCGGGAATGGGGTTTGATTCTAAACATGATTTTGCCCCTCCTACCATCTTAGTGGGCTTCTCCTTTGCCCATGGATATGGGGTATCTTTTTTTGATGGGAATCCAACATTCTCCTGTAGACAGTTGTTCAGCAGCAAGTTGTAATTTGGGAATTCTTGCAGGAGAAGATGAACACACCTCCTTCTATGCTGCCATTGTTTTGGAGGCTGGAAGTCCAAGAAACAGTTGCTGTCAGGATTGGTGTTTCTTCTTGGGCTTGCAGACAACCATTTTCTCATTTTGTCTTTAAATGACCTTCCCTCTATGCTGCACAGGATGAGCAGGGAGTGGAGCGAAGAAAGAGAGTATGAAAAGGCAAAAAGACAGGACACTGAAAGATGAACCTATGCTACTGGAGAAGAGTGGAGAAATAACTCCAGAAAGAATGAAGAGATGGAGTAAAAGCAAAAACAACACCCAGTTGTGGATGTGACTGGTGATGGAAGTAAAGTCCAATGCTATAAACAACAATATTGCATAGGAATCTGGAATGTTAGGTCCATGAATCAAGGTAAATTGGAAGTGGTCAAACAGGAGATGGCAACAGTGAACATCAACATTTTAGGAATCAGTGAATTAAAATGGACTGAAATGGGTGAATTTAACTCAGATGACCATTATATCTATTACTGTGGGCAAGAATCCCTTAGAAGAAATGGAGTAGCCATCATAGTCAACAAAAGAGTTGGCAGTTCTTGGGTGCGATCTCAAAAATGACAGAATGATCTCTGTTTGTTTCCAAGGTAAACCATTCAACATCATAGTAATCCAACTCTATGTCCCAACCTGTATTGCTGAAGAAGCTGAAGTTGAACAGTTCTATGAAGACCTACAAGACCTTCTAAAACTAACACCCCCCCCCAAAATCCTTTTCATTATAAGGGACTGGAATGCAAAAGTAGGAAGTCAAGAAATACCAGAGTAACAGGAAAATTTGGCCTTAGAGTACAAAATGAAGCAGGGCAAAGGCTAATAGAGTTTTGCCAAGAAAACAACACTGATCATAGCAAACACTCTCTCCCAATAACACAAGAGAAGACTCTACACATGGACATCACCAGATGGTCAATACTAAAATCAGATTGATTATATGATTTGCAGCCAAAGGTGGAGAGGCTTTATACAGTCAGCGAAAACAAGACTGGGAGCTGACTGTGACTCAGATAATGAACTCCTTATTTCAAAATTCAGACTGGAATTGAAGAAAGTAGAGAAAACCACTAGACCATTCAGGTATGACCTAAATCAAATCCGTTATGATTATACAGTGGAAGTGACAAATAGATTCAAGGGACTAGATTTAATAGACAGAGTGCCTGAAGAACTATGGATGGAAGTTTGTGACATTGTACAGGAGGTGGTAATCAAGACTATCCCCAAGAAAAAGAAACAGTAAAAACCAAAATGGTTGTCTGAGGAGGCCTTACAGATAGCTGATAGAAGAAGAGAAGTGAAAGGCAAAGGAGAAAAGAAAAGATATACCTGTTTGAGTGCAGAGTTCCAAAGAATAGCAAGGAGAGATAAGAAAGCCTTCCTCAGTGATCAATGCAAAGAAATAGAAGAAAACAGTAGAATGGAAAAGACTAGAGATCTTTTCAAGAAAATGAGAGATACCAAGGGAACATTTCATGCAAAGATGGGCTCGATAAAGGACAGAAATGGTATGGACCTAACAGAAGCAGAAGATATTAAGAAGAGGTGGCAAGAATACACAGAAGAACTATAGAAAAAAGATCTTCATGACCCAGATAACCACGGTGGTGTGATCATTCACCTAGAGCCAGACATCTTGGAATGTGAAGTCAAATGGGCCTTAGGAAGCATCACTATGAACAAACTAGTGTAGGTGATGGAATTCCAGTTGAGCTATTTCAAATCCTAAAAGATGATGCTGCTTAAAGTGCTATACTCAATATGCTAGCAAATTTGGAAAACTCAGCAGTGGCCACAGAACTGGAAAAGGTCAGTTTTCATTCCAATCCAAAAGAAAGGCAATGCCAAAGAATGCTCAAACTACCACACAATTTCAATCATCTCACATGCTAGCAGAGTAATGCTTAAAATTCTGCAAGCCAGGCTTTAACAGTATGTGAATCGTGAACTTCCAGATGTTCAAGCTGGTTTTAAAAAAGGCAGAGGAACCAGAGATCAAATTGTCAACATTCGTTGGATCATCAAAAAGCAAGAGAGTTTCAGAAAAACATCTACTTCTGCTTTATTGACTACACCAAAGCCTTGACTGTGTGGATCACAACAACTAGAAAATTCTGAAAGAGATGGGAATACCAGACCACCTGACCTGCCTCCTGAGAAATCTGTATGCAAGTCAAGAAGCAACAATTAGAACTGGATATGGAATAATAGACTGGTTCCAAATTGAGAAAGGAGTACATCAAAGCTGTATATCATCACACTACTTATTTAACTTTGCAGAGAATATCATGCGAAATGCCAGGCTAGATGAAGCACAAGCTGGAATCAGTGTTGATGGGAGAAATATCAGTGACCTCAGATATGTAGATGACACCACCCTTATGGCAGAAAGCGAAGAACTAAAGAGCTTCTTGATGAAAGTGAAAGAGGAGAGTGAAAATTTTGGTTTAAAACTCAGCATTCAGAAACCTACAATCATGGCCTCCAGTCACATCACTTCAAGGCAAATAGATGGGGAAACAATGTAAATAGGGAGAGGCTTTATTTGGGGGGGAGCATCAAAATCACTGCAGATGGTGACTGCAGCCATGACATTAAAAGACGTTTGCTCCTTGGAAGAAAATTTTGACCAACCTAGGATACATATGAAAAAACAGAGACATTACTTTGCCAACAAAGGTCCATTTAGTCAAGGCTACGGTTTTTCCAGTAGTCATGTATGGATGTGAGAGTTGGACTGTGAAGAAGGCTGAGTGCCAAAGAATTGATGCTTTTGAACTGTAGTGTTGGAGAAGACTCTTTTTGGACTGCAAGGAGATCCAACCAGTCAATCCTAAATGAAATCAGTCCTGAATATTCATTGGAAGGACTGATGCTGAAGCTGAAACTGCAATCCTTTGGCCACCTGATGCAAAGAACTGACTCCTTGGAAAAGACCCTGGTGCTGGAAAGACTGAAAGCGGGAATAGATGGGAATGACAGAAGATGAGATGGCTAGAAGGCATCACCGACTTGATGGATATGAATTTGAGTAAACTCCTGGGAGTTGGTGATGGACAGGGATGCCCGGCATGCTGCAATCCATAGTGTTGCAGAGAGTCAGACACAACTGAGTGACTGAATTGAGCTGAATTGAATGACTATTTTGGGAGGATAAGTTAGGAAAATCTCAGTCTTTCACAATGATATGTTGATTATTAGGACTTCACTGCATTCCCCTCTATTAATGTTGGGTTTCTAAAATATATTCCCAGTATGTTGATACTGAGGACAAAATTCCAACATTTATTTTCAGGTTTTTTATTTCATTCTCTCTTCTATAACATTCATGATACTTATAGGCACTGTTGGTAGACTGCTTTCCAGCATCTTTTTCTCATCAGTCATTTCTGTGGCTATAGACCATGTAATTAATGTTTTTTAAAAGAATCATATAGAAATATTGAATATTCTCTATGCCATGAATAGATTAATATTCTGTATTCTTTTGATAATCCTTTAAAATGGAATCTAACTTGGAATTCATTAAGATTTTGTTTTTTTCAATTGTTTTTATGTAAGAATATATTAATTCTTCATCTCTTATAGAATATGCATGTCATGTAGATAATATACTTGATTGCTTTATTCAGACTATTTTGCATCAAAATTATCCCAATCTATAGTTTCTCAAATTATTCTAAGTAGATCAATATTTACACAGAAGTATTTTATAATGTTAAAAGTGTGAATATTGGTTTTTCCCTACATGTAAGGGTGGCTAATTGAAGTCTGAATTTGACCATGGTTGGTTTACAGATAGTACTATGGATTTAACTCAGAGCTAGAAATGACTTGAAAAATGATATTTTCTCTTAGCACCAAATGACTAGGAGATATATACCTATAGAATCATTGAACAAGAAAGATTCTGAATCTTTTAAACTGTTTTTAGACTTTGATGAAAACAGAGCTCTATGCTTGAATTCCTCTAATCACATTTTTGAGTTCAGTAATAACTTCACTTTCAAGCTATCATTTTGATTCTTCCTTATCTTTTCCCTATTTTTCTTCTCCCTTCCCTTCCCCTCCAACCAGTTTATCTGACTTTTTAAAAAACTTCCAGACTCCATTCATTTCTCTCTTTTCTCTTGCCCCTGTGTTTGTGTGTGTGTGCCAAGTTGCTTCAGTCGTGTTTGACTCTTTGGACCCCATGGACTGTAGCCTGCCAGGCTCCTCTATCCATTTATTCTCCAGGCAAGAATACTGGAGTGGGTTGCCATGCCCTCCTCCAGGGGCACTTCCTGGTCCAGGGATTGAACCTTTCATCTCCTGCACTAACACTTTTACTGCTGGCACCACCTGGGCAGCCCTCCCTCTGTCATTATCCAAACCCAAATCATCATGGCCTTTCACAGCCTCTTGCCTGGTCTCCTACATCCTAACTTGCCCCTAGTCTGTTGACCACATTGTTGCCATTGACATTTTTTTTTTCTAAAATAAAAATCCCTTCAATAACTTTCTGTATCCCTTGGGGGGAAATTCTTTAACCTGGCTTGAAGTTTTCTCCTCTCTCTCAGCCTTGGGTTTCAACTTCATCTAATGTCGCTCCACCCTCTCCTCTGAATTCCAATCATTCTGAACTTCTGTCAGTTCCATGTTTTCACTGTGCTTTCATTTGCACAAGCAAATGCTTTGGAGAATGTTCCAAGCATCCTTTCATCCCTACTCCTTTCCCAACGTCAACTCACCCACCCTTTGGTAACTTCTTATTTAGCACTTCTTTCAGAAGACTTTTTTCGTTGACTTTTACTTGACACCAGACTGCCTGAATTTCCTCTGTCATAATACACATTAGTCTTTGTCCTAACTTCTTGTTTAGTTAGCTGCCTTGATTGTGTGTTGCAAGCTGCATGGGAACTATGACAATGACATTCTGGTTTTAGTTGCCAGGTATTTAGTGGATTCTCAATAAATACTTATACAAAAATGGTCTAGTCTAAAACTTCTTAAAAATAAGACAAACTATTAACTATGATCAGAGAAGGCAATGGCACCCCACTCCAGTACTCTTGCCTGGAAAATCCCATGGACAGAGGAGCCTGGTAGGCTGTGGTCCATGGGGTCGCGAAGAGTTGGACACGACTGAGTGACTTCCCTTTCACTTTCATGCATTGGAGAAGGAAATGGCAACCCACTCCAGTGTTCTTGCCTGGAGAATCCCAGGGATGGGGGAGCCTGGTGGGCTGCCGTCTATAGGGTCACACAGAGTCAGACACGACTGAAGCGACTTAGCAGCAGCAGCAGTAGGAGCAGCATTAACTATGATACTAAAGTTAAACCTTTAAAGTCAAGCATTAGATGCTTAGATTGAAATCGAACCCTCATTTGTACCACTCTTAGACTTCTGAATTTCTCTGGCTTTAGTGGGAAAAAGGGGGTTTGACATCCCACAATCAGTTTCTGTTTTAATTATATCCAAAGGTGCTTAGAAACTTGGGGAAAGTTTGTTGAGTAAATTTGGGTGTGTAGACTATGTTCCTCATTAAATAATTAATCAACACCTTTCAAAAATGTTCATTGAGGACTAAGAGCTGGTTAAGAAGCCAAGTTATGATACACTAATCTGAGATTCAGGTCAAGAATGTGTCTTACAATGTTTTATGTCAACTATATCTCAATAGACTTGGAAAAAATAATAAGTAATAATAATAAAACAATTCTACTTAGAATTCAAGGCACCTTGAGGACAGTGCTTGAGTGAGAGCAGGGTTGATTAATTCTGAAAGCTACAGTGGCGTCCCAACACTTCCACAGTTATCTGGTGATCCAGGCAAGAAGGCTTAGAGCATTTGACATTATTCAGAGGAAAGTGTCACCTCTACTTCTTGCATAAGGACTTATAGAAGAATAATTCAGAACAGAAACAGAAATAACAAGAACAATAGAAATGTGGTTGATGAAGTTTTGGTGGCTGAGATGGAAAGCTCTGAATATGAACAAATGCAAAGTGCACAAAACTCTCCACCTTTAATGTATTGTCCTGCTACCTGAAAGTGACTACTGTGGAATAGCACCGTGTGAGGGTGTTGAAAAAATCAACAAGTCTTTGAAATATAGATTTAGGACAGGAAAAAGACAAACCCAGACTCAGTACTGGCACAGCTGTTTAGGTATGTCACCTATTGTCTGGTGAATAAGAACTGGAGTTAACATCAGAGTAGATTGCAGTTATATGTTATACTATTTGTGATTTATTTTATATTTATGTGTTTCAGAGAATCTTAGAATAACTTAAAAGGCTATATCAAAAGATTTCCAATTGTTTGGGAGAAAATTAAAAACTCCAGTCTTTAAGTTGTTGTTTCAGTACATCTCATTATTTCTGAAACTTTCTGATAGTGATGGACTGCTTTCTTTTAGGTGTTTAAATGGATAGTATATCAAGTATTTCAAATAAATGGATAGGTTCAGTATCTGCTCTCCAAAACCTATTTTCTATAAAATATAAAAATAAGAACAGATCTTGAAAACTAGACATGGAAATAAAAGTTTCAAGCAATAGCCATGGTCCTCACTCTTTCCTTCTCTCCCTCCATCACTGTTTTCTTATTCCTTCACTATCTCTCTGATAGGTGTTGGTAAAATGGACTCAAAGATAGAGTTTTTGGAAAACTTAAGGCTGTTTCTGTTTGCTCATAGCCCTCCCAACACTCAAGAAAGTTAAATCCATGTAATAATTAAGTTAAGGCAATGTATTACAATTTTTTTCAAACTGATGGACAAAGTTCAGTCCCTTATTGAGAAACGAAAGGTCTAAAGTATTTGGGGAAATGTTCCATAAACTTTGTAAATAAATGTGCTTATTTCTTCTAATTCGTGGGCATATTACTCTCTGTACAAGAAAATGCTAGTATATATAGTATTTCAGTTGAAAATCCTTTAATGCAAATCAAAACCACGAGGTACCATTTCACGCCAGTCAGAATGGCTGCGATCCAAAAGTTTACAAGCAATAAATGCTGGAGAGGGTATGGAGAAAAGGGAACACTCTTACACTATTGGTGGGAATGCAAACTAGACAGCCACTATGGAGAACAGTGTGGAGATTCCTTAAAAAACTGGAAATAGAACTACCTTATGACCCAGCAATCCCACTGCTAGGCATACACACCAAGGAAACCAGAATTGAAAGAGACACATGTACCCCAATGTTCATCGCAGCACTGTTTACAATAGCCAGGACATGGAAGCAACCTAGATGTCTATCAGCAGTTGAATGGATAAGAAAGCTGTGGTACATATACACAATGGAGTATTACTCATCCATTAAAAAGAATACATTTGAATCAGTTCAAATCAGGTGGATGAAACTGGACCCTATTATACAGAGTGAAGTAAGCCAGAAAGAAAAACACCAATACAGTATACTGACACATATATATGGAATTTAGAAAGAT
>SJYW01045374.1:133634-146352 GCA_006410735.1 Raphicerus campestris
TTTTGAAAAGTAATAATAGGTTATAAAAATAATAAATAGGGATATAGAGGACTTAAAAATTTAAGATAGTTTTTAAAAAAAGAGACGGAAAAGAAGGAAAAAAATAGTTTTTTTTTTCAAAAAAAGAAAAAAATTAAAAAAAGTCTTTTTTAAAAAAAGAAAGAAAAAGAAAAAAGAAAGAAAAAAATCATGCTTCCACATCAACCCTACCCCCCCCATTAAAAAAAAAAGAAAAAGTTCATAAAAGTAGTAAAGGTATATTTGGCCCTTTCTCTGGCATTGTGATCTGTGTGGGGTCGCTACCAAGGCAGTTCCCTCTGTTTGATTTCCTTTGTTTTCTGGTCTCTTCCGTGTCTGATTTCTGTCTTGACACAGGGATGGCGGTGGTGGACGGGGCCTGTCCTAGGCTTCATGCACCTCCCTGGTCTGAGCCACTCAGTTTCGGCGCTCAGGAAGCCCCCAAGGCGCAGATTTGGTTGGTCCTGCGCTCTGTTCCCTTCCAAAGTCCGAGTAGCTAGGGAGTTGGGCGAGCGCAATTGCCTCGATTTCTGGGCTTTTCGTGCTGCTCAGGTTTCTGGGAGCGCCGCTGGGGCTCCTTCACAGGCGGGTGATGATTGTCCAGAGCCCCCCAGAAGTCTTAGTTAGTAAAGAAACCTGCTTGCAATTTGGTAGGTAATTATCTTGCGCTTTGATTACCCCCCTTCCAGCACTTATGGCTCTGTCTGCCAGTCACTGGAGGGGGATGGTCTGCGACCAGCTATTTCCAATCGGTCCTTTGTTCTGTGCACGGGACTGTCACGGTGTCTTATGTTCCAGCGTTCCGCGTGGTGGCTATCTCACAGTCTGGTTTGCTAGTCCAGGTTAGTTCGTTCTGGCCACGCACGGACCCGATTCTGGCCACGTTACGACCCGATTCTCGCGAAAAGCCCTGAAGCCTGCGTCTCCCGCGGCCCACTTGTTAGAAAACCGCGGCTGGCGGTCCCGCTCCTCCCTGCCCAACCCCCACTCGCTGGTGCCGGATACAGGCATTTGCACTGCTTATCCACTGGGGGATTTGCTATTGGATTCGTAATCTGTTGGTTTTAATTATTTATTTTTCCTTCCTGTTTTGTTGCCATCTGTGCTTCCCAGGCTCAACACAGACACGGCTGCGAGAATGTTTCCTGGAGGTTGGAGACCTCTCTTTTTAAGAGTCTCTTCCCAGGACGGGATTCCCTTCCTGGGACGGGGCTCCCTCCCTACCTCCTCTGTCTCTTTTCTTGTTCCTTATATTTATTCCTACCTGTTTTTGAAGCCAATGATCTGCTTTGCTGGATGCCTGATGTCCTCTGCCAGCATTCAGAAGTTGTTTTCTGGAATTTATTCAACGTTGAAATGTTCTTTTGATGAAGTAGTGAGGGAGAGTGTTCTCCCCGTCCTATTCCTCTGCCATCTTTTTCTGTCCCCCCAGAAAATTCTTAAAGAGATGGGAATACCAGATCACTTGACCTGCCTCCGGAGAAATCTCTGCGCAGTTCAAGAGGCAGCAGTTAGAACAAGACATGAAACAACAGACTGGTTCCAAATTGGAAAAGGAGTACATCAAGGCTGTATACTGTTACCCTGCTTATTTAACTTATATGCAGAGAACATCATGTGAAATGCCAGGCTAGATGAAGCACAAGCTGGAATCAGTGTTTCTGGGAGAAATATCAATAACCTCATATATGCAGATGACACCACCCTTATGGCAGAAAGTGAAGAGGAACTAAAAAGCCTCTTGATGAAAGTGTAAGAGGAAAGTGGAAAAGTTGGCTTAAAGCTCAACATTCAGAAAACAAAGATCATGACATCCGGTCCCATCACTTCATGGCGAATAGATGGATAAACAGTGGCAGACTTTATTTTGGGGGGCTGCAAAATCACTGCAGATGATAACTGCAGCCATGAAATAAAAAGATGCTTATTCCTTGGAAGAAAAGTTATGACCAACCTAGACAGCATATTGAAAAGCAGAGACATTACTTTGTCAACAAAGTTCTGTCTAGTCAAGGCTATGGTTTTTCCAGTAGTCATGTATGGATGTGAGAGTTAAACTATAAAGAAAGCTGAGTGCTGAAGAATTGATGCTTTTGGACTGTGGTGTTGGAGAAGACTCTTGAGAGTCCCTTGTACTGCAAGGAGATCAAACTAGTCAATCCTAAAGGAAATCAGTCCTGAATATTCATTGGAAGGACTGATGGAAGCTGAAACTGGAATCCTTTGGCCACTGATGCAAAGAACTGACTTGTTGGTAAAGACCCTGATGCTGGGGAAGATTGAAGGCAAGAGAAGGGGTTGACAGAGAATGAGATGGTTGGATGGCATCACCAACTCTATGGACATGAGTTTGAGTAGGCTCTGGAAATTGGTGATGGACAGGGAAGCCTGGTGTGCTGCAGTCCATGGGGTCACAAAGAGTCAGACATGACTGAGCCACTGGACTGAATTGACTGACTGATGATTTAAATAATATTAATAATAACAAGAGATGTTATTTTGGAGTACCTACTGTGTTCCAGATATTGTTATTATCACTTTACATATACTTCTTTCCTCAATAGATTTTTTCCAGTTTGAGATATAGTTCTCTAATTTATCTTCACAATAATTCTATGTTCCTGTCTTGTTTACAAGTGAGGAAATCAAAGCTTAGAAGCTAAGTACATTGCTGAAGATGGTACAGCAGCAGGATTCAGATTCAGATGAGAACAAGAGGACACTGAGGGTCTTCACCACTTCTCTGCAATAGCAGCTCACATAGTCCAGTGTCATATAGGAGCCAGATTGAATACACACATGGTTTTATTTCATCTTCATAGTAGCCCCTAAGGCAAGTACAATGGTATTTTACAGATAAAATAATTGAAGTTAATTGAGTTTGTGTGGTTCAGAAAGAGTAAATGTGGAAGGTAGAAGAGTTAGGGTTTAGAACAGGGCAATCTGATTTCAGGAGAAGGCAATGGCACCCCTCTCCAGTACTCTTGCCTGGAAACTTGCATGGACGGAGGAGCCTGGTGGGCTGCCGTCTATGGGGTCGCACAGAGTCGGACACGACTGAAGTGACTTAGCAGCAACAGCAGCAATCTGATTTCAAAATTTATCCCTATTCTGCAATGCTTCTATCAGGTTTGGACAGTTTGACCTTGACTTGTAATAATCCAGTTTACATAGGTTCATGAGACGAACAGTTATTTCCAAGTTAAAGTCATCACAGAAAATTGGGGGACTACCTCAAGTCAACTTTGATAAAGGACAAAGTGTACTTAAAACTTAGACTCTACTTACTGTTGACATGGCAAGATCCTATCAAACATGTTATTTGCCCTTTAACTTGTCCTCTGCCCCTATAGAAACTGACATTGAATGTGTGGTAAGCCCCAGGAAATGGAGCATACTTTGATGTGCTTAGTGACTTTACAGGTGTTCAAATGAAAAATGACAGACTGGTATTAACTTTCCACTGAACTGTTTAACTGGAACAGTCTCTGGATCTGAGCCTTTGGTCTTCAGGAGGTGACAGAGAAAAGAACAGACAGAATGTCCACCTACCTGCCGTTCCTACAAACACTGCTCCCAGGCATGTGGGCCAATCTTCAGGCTATTCCCTCCACGTAGAATTCCTTTCACTTCCTTCACTCTGATCAAATGTTTCCAACCTGTAAGAGCTGGCTCAAACCTCACTTCCTTGTGGAAACCCCCAAGCCCTTTTCCTGTGCACAACCACCAACCATATCCTTTGGAAGAATGAAGACTTCTGTGCTCCCATTTTTTTATACCTCTGTTCCAGAGTCTTCCATCATGTATATTGTATGTGTGCATCCGATGGTTTATGGTATTCAGTTCAGTTCAGTTCAGTCGCTCAGTCGTGTCTGACTCTTTGCAACCCCACGAATGGCAGCACGCCAAGCCTCCCTGTCCATCACCATCTCCCAGAGTTCACTCAAACTCACGCCCATCGAGTCAGTGATGCCATCCAGCCATCTCATCCTCTGTCATCCCCTTCTCCTCCTGCCCCCAATTCCTCCCAGCATCAGAGTCTTTTCCAATGAGTCAACTTTTCGCATGAGGTGGCCAAAGTACTGGAGTTTCAGCTTTAGCATCATTCCTTCCAAAGAAATCCCAGGGCTGATCTCCTTTAGAATAGACTGGTTGGATCTCCTTGCAGTCCAGGGGACTCTCAAGAGTCTTCTCCAACAGCACAGTTCAAAAACTGCACAAGTATAAAACACATCGTGGGCTTCCCAGGTGGTGCTAGTTGTAAAGAATCTGCCTGCAGTGCAGGAGATGTGGGAGATGTGGATTGATCCCTGGGTTGGGAAGATCCCCTGGAGGAGGGCATGGCAACCTACTCCTTGTGTGGAGAATCCCATGGACAGTGTAGGCTGGCGGGCTACAGTCCATAAGGTCTCAACGAGTCAGACACAAATGAAGTGACTTAGCACGCATACATGCAAGCACTTCCTAGATTGTTAGTTTTTTGACAGCAAGGACCGTATGTTGCAGTTATTCTTGAACTTGCTCTGCCTAGCATAGTGTCTGGCAAATATAGGTGCTTAGTTGTTAGACTGATAGTTAAGAATCTAAGAATATTGAAAAGCGTTAAGAGAGATATTACTATCTAACCAGATTCTACAGGACTAAAATATTCAGTAGGTGTGTCAGAAACAATTCACTAGCTCACAAATCAGTCTGGGACAGGGTGAGGCAAAGACTATGCTCCTCTTATTTCACAACAGCACCTCTGGCATATGTAGCTTGATGTCTGGCACATAGGAAGTGCTCTGCTTATTATATAGTTGCTGAACCAGTATTGTGAGACCATTATTCTTATGAGCCTGCCATATGGACACAATGTGTGTACCCCACCTGTATGTGGTTACTATGAGAATGCCTTTATTTTGAAAACTGCATCCCCATGCCAAAAAAGGGGAACTTCAGTCAAAACAGGGAGTTGGTGACCTACTCCATCAGTGTACACATCAATTTCTTTTTTCAGGCTCTCCATGATATAATTTAGCAACAATCAAGATCCTGTGACTTTCCCACTGTTTATTGGCTCATGGTACAACTAATGGGTAAATAGGATTTGAATAAATTACATCTTTATGTGAGCACTGAAGAACAGCCTGATGAGCTAACGGGCCAGGTGCACCTCATCTAACTCAGAAGCCTCTCCTTTTCTGGCAGAACTTCAACGACTGCATTTCAAGCTAACGTGATTTGGCCAGCCCTTCCACACCTGGGGAGACCTTTAACGCTTCTGAACACAAATACAGCTCCACACCCACCCACTCACTCGCCCACATGTCTTTTCCCAGACTAAGCTTCTAATGGACATGATGCTCCGTTTACAATGACACTTTTATTTTCCCCTGAGGGTCCTCATATATTCTTCAGTAAACTCCATGCCATGCAGTTGTTGAACAAATCAACCGTGAATCAGTCTGTGAGAGTGGATGATGATAGCTTGTTTAAAATAAGAATGATGGGTAGGCCTGAGAGAAAATAAGAAAGGTGGAAATTTGCCAGAAACCAACTCAAGGAAATAGTGAGGCATTTTTGTCCATTTAGAACAGGTTTTAGCTCCCCACAAACACAAGCTTTTTCCCCTTACAAAATTTTTCTCTACACAAATGTTGAGAGTTGCATTATTCATAATATCCCAAAGGTGGAAACAACTCAGATGTTTAAACAACTCAGATGTTTATCAACTAATTCATGGACAAACAAATGTGGTATATCCACATAATGAACGAAGCCAGTCACAAAGCACTGTACATTATATGATTCCATTATATGAAATGTTCAGAATAGGCAGATCTAGAGAGGTGGAAAGTAGATCAGTACTTTAGAGGGGTAGAGTGATAGGGTGTTGATAGCTAAAGGATACAGGACACTTTATGGGGTAAAATGAACATTTTAAATTGCTGTGGTGATGGTTGAGTGTATTTGTGAATATGCTACAATCCATTTAAATGAGTGAATTATATGATGTGGTAATTTGCTAGGGCTACCATAACAAAATACCATAGACTGAATGGATTAAACAACACAAATTTATCTTCTAATGGTTCTGAAGTCTAGAACTTCAAGACCCAGGTATTAGTAGGGTTGGTTTTTTCTGAAGACCATGAGGGAAAGGTCTGTTCCATTCCTCTCCCTTTGACTTGGTGATCACTGTCTTCTGCTCTGGTGTCTTCTTACATTCTCTGTTTATGTCTGTGTCCACATTTCCTCTTCTTAGAAGGACACTAGTCATTGGGGTCAGGCCCACTGTAATGACTTCATTTTAACTTAATTATCTCAATAAAGACCCTATTTCTGGATATGGTTGCATTCGGAGATACCTGCCTATAACACATGGTATGTGAATTATAGCTCAACAAAAGTTTTTTGTTTTTTTTTTTTAAAGATTTCCTGTAGACACTGAGCCTGCTTCCCAGGGTTGCCCTAGGTAAGAGGAAGTTAAGAAATAAACCTATTTCCACAGAGTTGTCCCTTGCTGCTTCTTTATTGGGCAGGGCTTATTTTACCCTTAAACCCACAGGTGTGCAATGTAAGAATATGGTAGGAATAGACCAAGGTTCATAAAATTTGAATCCAACAACTGACATGTTTCATTTAGCCTGTGGTGTTTTCATAATTTTTAAAATTTATGTCTCTGAATTCAAGGCATGCAGGCATGCTGCTGTTTGCTATAGCCCTCACCACCCCCTATTTTCTTACACATGGCATACTTCGATCATTGTTTGAATGTTTGAACATTTGAGTCTGAGGCCTCAGGAAGAAGCACATTGAGAGGCTACAACGTCTCTTGGCACATCTATCACATAGCATTATTATTTAAAAATATTAATAGATGTTTTATGACTTCCTAATTAAAAGTCACAGTGTGGAGGGACACATATGAGAGTTTGAATTTGAACTTACTATCTAGGCTATATAGTAAGCTATATGTATGTGTATGTGTGTGTGTGTGTGTGTGTGTATTTGCTGGACTGTGCACAATTGTTATAGGCAAAATCTAAGTCTGTAACATTCAGTTATCAAGTGAGGACTGAATGATAGAGGTTTTGGATGCAGCTAATAAATTTCATTTGAAATTTAAAGCCAAGGTCCTTAAAATCAGAAACTAAGATAGTTGAAGACATTTTCTATCTTAGTTTAATATTACAAACATACAGTAAGTAGTTCAAGACTGTTATAGTATAGTCCCATGTATTTCAATATACCACGGGTTCCATTATTTTCTTCCTTTGGAGTAATTTCATATGACAAAGACTTGTGAATCAGGGTTTACTCACACCAGTGTTTTCAAGGCTAAGAGTGCATCAGCATCATCTGGAAGGCTTGTTAAAACAGATTCTTGAACTCCATCTCCAGCATTTCTGATTCAGTCAGCTTCAAGTGAGGCCCAAGAATGTACATTTTCTGGTAAGTTTCTGGGTGATTCTGCTGGTCCAGAGACCATACTTGGAGAATTGTAATGGCCTATACAGTGAATGTGAGCCCTGTCTCTCGATTTCATCTTAAATACAACTCACCCTGATTTTTAAAATTTTAGAAGAATTCTGGGGAATGAATTTAACTCACCAGGTTTTAAGTGTCCAGCCCTCCCATCGGTGAGGCAGGTGGAGTCTGTTTGTAGAAAGACACAGGGAAGGCATGCGGAACAAGGTAAAATCATCCATGTTCACCATGCTCTTACTTTGACTAGGAGAGGATAGAGTTTTTAAAGAAACTTCCTCTTAATTATTGTAGAATCACTAGCTTAGTTTGTTATGATGCTGAATTTTGAGATAATTAAATCCAAGGGCTTGAGCAAGTGATTAGTGGCCACTAGTCTTTTGTGTTTGGAATCATGAACTAGCAAATACAATACAGACAGGTCGTGTATGTGAAACATGTGATGCCCTGCATGGCTCATAAATAGGAGGGGAGAAACAAGATACCGAATAGTGGTAACTAATTTGTCCTTGGGAGACAGGCCTTATTTTATGATAGAGTAGAATGTCTTTTGATCAACCTGGGATAATCTCAAAACTATGTTTCTCCAAAAATGTGACTGTGTTCACTGAGGTTTTGTTTTTATTTACTGAAAATGCTGACAGTAATAACTGTTCCTGTTAAATCCATATTTTTTTACATAGGTCCTTTATACATTAATTAATTTGAGCTTACAACAACCCTATTAGATATTATTATCCAGTAATAGTATCCATTATCATATTTTACAGGAGTTGAGAATTAGACTCACTTTCCCTTGGTCATATTTCCACTGCCCAATTTACTCCAGGGCCTGGGTGTTTTCCACTATCAAAACTTCTTTTGCATGACTTCGAAAGTACATGGTAGATATTCATGGCAAGAAACTGACCAAGGGCATGAGAATACTAAACCAAAGTGGTGATTCTTGAACTCCCCTCGTTTTTATTTCCTTGAAAATCAAATTAAAAATTGAGATTGTCTTCAGAAACTGTTCGAAAATTGAAATTGTCTTCAAAAGTGTTACTTTTGACCAATATTTTTTAAACCATTTTTTTGTTCAGTTCAGTTGCTCAGTCGTGTCCAACTCTTGGTGACCTTGGACTGCAGCATGCCAGGCCTCCCTGTCCATCACCAACTCCCGGAGACTACTCAAATTCTGAAGTGCTGAGAACTATGGGGAAGAAAGAAAGATACACTGTGAAAGAAAAGATATTATGACTGAAATTTTACAGCAGGATAAACTTACTTTGGTATTAAGTCTTCAGCTTTATAGTATTCTGCTATATTATTTCATTTATGTTCATGCATTGAAGTTTGCATTTTCTCTTTCCATAGCTTCTGAATTTAGATTAGGTAAAAGACTATCTGATTTTCTTAAGGCTTGGGAAACTCAGTAGCATTCTCTGAGCAAGACTCAACCACAGGGTGACTGAGGGTGATGTCAACTCCCAATTAAGGAGACAGGAATAGTATTTCCTATTATGAAGCTTAAATGCATAAAGATCATATCTTGTTCTTTAAATGACATGCCCCAGTAGTTAATTCATGCTGATTTATGAAAGACATAAGAAAATAGCCACACATTAGCTTCCTTTGGCATGTGGGCATTAAGCATGTAAATCCAGCTTGGATCTGGTTTGGTTTCTCTGTCAGGTGATTCTGAAAGTGAAAGTGAAAGTCACTCAGTCATGTCCACCTCTTTATGACCCCATAGACTATACAATCTGTGCAATTCTCCAGGCCAGAATACTGGAGTGGGTAGCCTTGCCCTTCTCCAGGGGAATCTTCCCAACCCAGGGTTTAAACCCAGGTCTCCTGCATTGCAGGCAGATTCTTTACCAGCTGAGCCAGGGAAGCCCCAGGTGATTCTACTTACACATAAAAGTCCAGGTTTCCAGTTGCTCACTGATATCCAACTTGACTCCTCCCATTTTCTTCCACTCCAGTCCTGTCCATCAGCTAATCCTGTCACTGTCAGCTGCCAAATATATAGAAATCTGACCATTTCTCNTTACACATAAAAGTCCAGGTTTCCAGTTGCTCACTGATATCCAACTTGACTCCTCCCATTTTCTTCCACTCCAGTCCTGTCCATCAGCTAATCCTGTCACTGTCAGCTGCCAAATATATAGAAATCTGACCATTTCTCACCACTCACACTGCTTTTACTCTGGCCCAAGCCACCATCACCACCATTTGGACAAGAGCAATGACCTCTGGACCTGTCTCTTATACACATNAATCTTCTTCTTTAAGATTCTTTTCCCAGGTAGACCATTACAGAGTGTTGAGTGGAGTTCCCAGTGCTATACAGCAGGTTCTATTTTATATAGTAATGTGAATATGCCAGCCCCAATCTCCCTATTTCTCCTTCCCCTCCTTTATCTCCTGGTAACCATAAGTTTGTTTTCTACATCCATGCCTCTACTACTGTTTTATAAATAAGTTCACTTGTACTATTTTTTTTTAAAGATGCCACATAAAAGCGATATATGATATTGGTCACATATATATTTTAAATATCAATATTCTCCATATTGATTGATTGATTGATTTAGGCCACACTGTGCAGCATGTGGGATATTAGTTCCCCAATCCTACACCCCCTGCCTCAAAGTGCAGAGTCTTAACCATTGCAGCACCAGGGAAGTACTGTGTCATAGATTTTTATAAGAGTTATTAGTCATACTCAGAATCCTCCAAAGGTTTCTTATCACACCACAGGGTAGAAGCAATAGGGACGTGCAACAACTTACACTTTGGCTCCTCTCTTTCTCTGAGCATATCTCTCTGCCCCAGCCAAAGCAGCCTCCCTTGATCTCACCCTCACCTTCCCCAGGTCCTTGCTGAAATATTGACTTCTCTTCTGCAAAGTCTTCCTTAATCACCTTATTTAAAATTGATCCCTGACTTGACACCCCTTTTCCTACTTTATTTCTATTACTCTCATCATTGTTTTATATATTTTATACATTTTATGTATTTTTAAAAATATGTCTCCTTCCTCTGGAATGTAGGCTTCAGCAGGGTAGGGAATTCATGCTCATTGTTGTATTTATGNACACCCCTTTTCCTACTTTATTTCTATTACTCTCATCATTGTTTTATATATTTTATACATTTTATGTATTTTTAAAAATATGTCTCCTTCCTCTGGAATGTAGGCTTCAGCAGGGTAGGGAATTCATGCTCATTGTTGTATTTATGGTACCTAGAATAGTGCTGGATGTATAGTAGGTTCTCAACAAATGCTTATGAAATTGAATATTTTCCAGGCAAAAAATTGTATCTGACTGCATTTAATTAAGACACCTCAAGGGACTATTAATTTGAGGGTAAAGCCAAGCCAGAGATTAAAATCTTAGCTTCTTCCCCTCTCCCCTTGATGAGCTAGGAAATTTGCCAGGATGTAATATGGTATGGTAAGGCCCAGTATGGTGTGCAGTGTTTCGTAGTAGGGAACACTTCCTGGAGGACTTATACCCTTCCAACTGCACACTTATGCCCCATCTCTGCAATTCACTTGTGAGTTGGATAGTTGGGTTATGGATTTAATTAGGATCATGAAAGACAGCAAGTTTAAAATGTAAAAGAACTGAGACATGTCCCTGTTTTTGGAGAACTTTTTTTTTTTCCACTAAGCAAGTCAACTGACCCCTGTACTGTTAATTTCTAGGTGGTGCTAAATGCTGGTATCTAATCCAGATCTAAAGGAGCCAAGAAGGAACCATCCCCAGCAAGGCAATAGCATGTGAGTAGAGTGAAATGATTTTCCTAGGTAGAAGTTTGCATGCTAGCACCATGGAAACATCTGGGCTATGAAATCTTCACTCACACCTTCCAAGGTTCTGAGCTTTGGCCAGTGACTGCCAAGTGCCAGTCTTCTTAATCTTGTAAGTTGTCACAATCACTAAATAGGCTCTTTTTTCTTTAAAAAAAAAAAAAAAAGACATGAGCTTTTATGCTTCATAATCCCGAACAAACCTGCCAAGCAGCTTCAGAAATTATGCTGAATCAGAAACAATACAGGCTGCCAATTCACGCATGTCGAAGGCTTCTTAGTACCACTCAGTTTGCTTTGACTACCAAAGCCCATGATGGTAGGTCTGAGTTTACAGCAAGTCTGAAATGAAGGATCTGGCAGAAAGCTTTATGTTTTTGGTTTTTTTTCATTGACAAATTTCCCCCTGTATTTTCCTGACTCTCCTGATACCTATTATGTCATGCCCCATCATGTCAGGCCAAGCAACATCGCACAACATAGTGGAAAACAGTTCTAAGAAAAGTAGGGGATTAGGTGTCTGTGTGGAGCCTCAAAGAAATAGCTCCTGGATATACAGTTTTTGTGGTCATGGGTACTAACATCTGAGACTTCGGCAGTGGTCATTCTACGGGGCTGTAAATCTAGCAGTGAAGCCAAACAGTGAATCCAATTGATATGATATTAATGAGTTGCACGCAGGCCAGAAGCTAGAACTATGGGAAAAAGAAGCAGAGATTCGAAAGAACATGCCCATATACAAAGATATATATGTATGTCATATACATATATGTGTGTGTGTGTGTGTGTATATATATACATATATATATATATATCAGTTCAGTTCAGTCACTCAGTCATGTCAGACTCTTTGCAACCCCATGAATCACAGCACACCAGGCCTCCCTGTCCATCACCAGCTCCTGGAGTCTACTCAAACTCATGTCCGTTGAGTCGGTGATGCCATCCAGCCACCTCATCCTCTGTCATCCCCTTCTCCTCCTGTCCCCAATCTCACCCAACACCAAGCTCTTTTCTAATGAGTCAACTCTTCACATGAGGTGGCCAAAGTATTGGAGCTTCAGCTTTAGCATCATTCCTTCCAATGAACACCCAGGACTGATTTCCTTTAGAATGGACTAGTTGGACCTCCTTGCAGTCCAAGGGACTCTCCAGAGTCTTCTCCAACACCACAGTTCAAAAGCATCAATTCTTTGGTGCTCAGCTTTCTTCACAGTCCAACTCTCACATCCATACATGACCACCGAAAAAACCATAGCCTTGACTAGACAGACCTTTGTTGGCAAAGTAATGTCTCTGCTTTTGAATATGCTATCTAGGTTGGTCATAACTTTCCTTCCAAGGAGTAAGCGTCTTTTAATTTCATGGCTGCAGTCACCATCTGCAGTGATTTTGGAGCCCAGAAAAACAAAGTCTGACACTGTTTCC
>SJYW01045374.1:149000-177917 GCA_006410735.1 Raphicerus campestris
CCCATGAATCGCAGCATACCAGGCCTCCCTGTCCATCACCATCTCTCGGAGTTCACTCAGACTCACGTCCATCAAATCCGTGATGCCATCCAGCCATCTCATCCTTGGTCGTCCCCTTCTCCTCCTGCCTCCAGTCCCTCCCAGCATCAGAGTCCTGACCAATGAGTCAACTCTTCGCATGAGGTGGCCAAAGTACTGGAGTTTCAGCTTTAGCATCATTCCTTCCAAAGAAATCCCAGGGCTGATCTCCTTCAGAATGGACTGGTTGGATCTCCTTGCAGTCCAAGGGACTCACAAGAATCTTCTCCAACACCACAGTTCAAAAGCATTGATTCTTCGTTGCTCAGCCTTCTTCACAGTCCAACTCTCACATCCATACATAACCACAGGAAAAGACATAGCCTTGACTAGATGGACTTTAGTCAGCAAAGTAATGTCTCTGCTTTTTAATATACTATCTAGGTTGGTCATAACTTTCCTTCCAAGGAGTAAGTGTCTTCTAATTTCATGGCTGCAGTCACCATCTGCAGTGATTTTGGAGCCCCCCAAATAAAGTCTGACACTGTTTCCACTGTTTCCCCATCTATTTCCCATGAAGTGATGGGACCAGATGCCATGATCTTCGTTTTATGAATGTCGAGCTTTAAGCCAACTTTTAGCGCCTTTTAATATATATGTATATATAAATATATGTATATATATGAACCAATGAAAAGTCTTAATGTAAATGAGTTTCAAAGGGTTAGGTTTCCATGGATTTTAATATTTATCTTCTTTAACTTTTGGAAATTGTAATACAACTGCATAAAAGAGTTCTTAAAATAAAGGTAGTAATAACCCCTGCTTTGGGTTATAGACCCTTTTTAAGCATCCTATCTCATTCGTCCTTCCTGTTCCTACAACCTTTTTATCCACCTTTTCTGCCTTGCTCTGTGCCTGGTTCTCTTGCTAGGCCTCTAGGTGATATAGTACTTGGTACCAAAAGCAGCCTCAGAAAACAGACCTTCTGGAGGAGGTTCTGAAACTAGGATTGCTCATATATGTGTTGTTTATGAACACATGAATGACCTCCTTGGTAGGTAGAAATTGAATCCTGGTAGTGTATGGTGTGTAACAGAGTCATAATTCCTCAAATTATCACTGGCAGCAGTGTGAGATGGTGAGCTGATGAAGAGTATGGTTCTGAGTGACCAAGTAGAGGTTGCATTTGATTGCTGTGCAACAATGATGATCAGAAAGATCTTAGAGTGTGTTAACTGCTCCTGACTGTGTTAGAGAACTTATAAAAAGAAAACAATAAGTTTGGAACCTTGAACTCTCAACTCAAAGTGGGAATGATGAACCAGAAAACTTTTATAATGGTAGGAATTAGATGCATGAACTCAACACCATAGAATTCACATCATTAAGGTTGATCTGGCTATGGCCATTGCTGTAGCACAGAGGCCAACAATAGGTCCCTGGTATATCATTACTCCTAGGGAAAATAGCTGGCCACCTGGAGAAGGAAGAGATATGTCCTCATGGAATAGATATGAATTTCAGATTCAAATTTTCTTTTCATGCTTGCAGTGTTTTTGCCAAGATCACAATTTCTATCTGGGGCCTGGGTCTTCAAAAAAGTTTATTCCATAGAGTCTCCTTCCATTCATGGAAGAGTCTCTTACATTCTTTTCCATTCTGAAGCATAAGGCTTTACATATATACATGAAAACTATACTTGAAAAATAAGTCAGTTAGCAAACATCATTTTCGAAAGAGGATCTTTGTATCTCCTGAGTTGGATTCAGATCATTAAATAAGAGAGAACATTTGAGGTTAAAATGTTGGAGGCCATTGTTAAGAATAAATCAAAAGATAAGATGTGCAAACATAAAATTATAAAAATGAAAATAGATGAATTATTGGAAAAACCATTTCTTTTATTTTATCAGATAGCTGAATACTATTTTATTTTATCAGCTAAAATACTCCTCTGCTCTATTTAATTCTGGAGATGTAGAAGATTCCTCAAGTGTACCAGACTCCATGGACAATGCTTGGTCTTGGGCTAAAGGAGGAAAGGAGATGATAAAGATGGAATTAGGTCGGGCTGAGGAAGGGGGAGACCTCTTGGCAGACCTATGATATGGCGGAAGCCGTCTGGATTTCAAGGCTTACTTCATCTCTTAGGTGCTCCAGGCATGGTGCTTGTGATCTCTTCAAAGCCTTTTGTGCAGGACTGTTTTTCCTTCCCAGATGCCCTGTCCCCAGTCTCTTTCACCAGCCCTATGTGCCTGTCCCCCAGCCACTGTAGTCTTTGATGATAAAGGCTCTATTATTTCCATCAGAGGACTGTTCTTGAACACATAGCTGCCTTACCAGTAAGGGAAGCACCTGGGAATATTGCTGTCTACTGGCTGTCAGCCAGTGACTGACGTGAAAGTACAAAAGCCCAACTCCATTGCCTCAAAAGTCAGGAAAAACCTTCCTGTGTGGTGTCTCAGAGCTCCCCACAGGATCAGGCTGAGGCTGGGACTTCCTCTGAAACCATACCCATGTTTGGCTCCCTGTTTCGTCCCCACCTACTTCTCCCATTTGCTGGAAGCATTTCCATAATAAACCACCTGTACGTGGTTGCTCATCTCAGATTCTGCTTGAGAGGAACCTGGACCAAGACAGCTAATACAAATATTTGAGAGCAAAAGACAAACTGATGCCAAAATATGGAAGCTACCAAATTGCAATAAGTAAAAACATATATATTTTTTATAATATATATGCAGACATTAGAATAAATAAAACTAAAAACTACCAAGTGAAATAAATTCCTACAAAATTTGACAGTATATCAATGAGCCTGTTGCAACTAAATTTAGTTGACATAATTATATATAAATAATCTATAACATGAATATATTTTAATATATCATCTAAGATGAGGAATTTCATCTTCAAAGGCAAGAGGGCCACCTCCATGCCTGGTTCCAGAACTGGTGAAAAAAACACTGCCCTTTTACTTATATCACCTAAAGTATGGATTCCACTCAGGAAGCAGAGGTCCATCTGGGTAGGGGAGACTACAGATTTTCCTTGAAGAAAAGTCTCTTTTCTCACAAATGAGATAAACATAGTGTGACTTGCAGTTTTCTAAAGTCTACAATTATAATCAAAGTCAGAAAGTAGAGATGCAAATACTCCTTAAGTAGTATATTGACTGACAGTCATGTTATAATGTAATTGGTTAATTTATCAACTTGGGTAGATAAATTACATCAGATTCTCTCCATTTTGACTGGAATTGAGGTCAAGCCTGGCAGACACCCTGAAGTCTGGATCCCTGAAGAAGGGGTGGAAGTAAGGAGAAGAGGAAAAAAGACACCAACAGAGAAACTGTGGGACGTAAGACAGTCTCAAAACAATTATGTTCAAGCATAGTTTAGCCTTTCTTCAATTTGGTAGCAACAAAGGAACTTGTATTTTGAAACCTAACTCCAAAGAGATTCATCATAACATCTAAGGTAGTTAAATATGATGAGAAATCACTGTAGCTTTCTCTAGTTTCCTAATTTAGGTCTTATTTTGTTAGAGTGGTGATGTTACGTTAGTTTTGAGAGATCCTTTCAACAGGGCGCTCAGCCAGAAGCTTAATTAAATATTAATAGTAATAATACCCACCTAGTGCCAGAACTGCTTCAGGCATCCCAGCTGGTGTGAGCTTTCTCTAGGAAACAGGGTTCAACTTATGTCGTTCAAATGTCATCTACAAATTCTTTTCATTGGCTGTTTTACTGGAAAAGACTGAGACTCAATATTTACTGCAGATATTGCAACATGTACTTGAATGCTGATGGTTTGCTGGAGATTTTTTCTTCTTTTGCAAAGAACAGGAACACATGGGGCACATTGTATTGATTGCTTATGTGAGCTTTTTTAAAATTATGAAAAACATTCTTTTCTGATTTTCTTGAAATAGAGTCATTCTCCAAACAACACTTTTTACATTGGCAACCTCAAGATAACATTTCCTTTGATCTTGTTGGTTAGTTGCTAAGTTGTGTCCTACTCTTTTGCAACCCATGGACTGTAGCCCACCAGATTCCTCTGTCGGTGGGATTTTCCCAACANTTTTCTTCTTTTGCAAAGAACAGGAACCCATGGGGCACATTGTATTGATTGCTTATGTGAGCTTTTTTAAAATTATGAAAAACATTCTTTTCAGATTTTCTTGAAATAGAGTCATTCTCCAAACAACACTTTTTACATTGGCAACCTCAATATAACATTTCCTTTGATCTTGTTGGTTAGTCGCTAAGTTGTGTCCTGCTCTTTTGCAACCCATGGACTGTAGCCCACCAGATTCCTCTGTCGGTGGGATTTTCCCAACAACAATACTGGAGTGGGTTGCCATTTCCTTCTCCAGAAGATCTTCCTGATCCAGGGATCGAATCTGGTTTCCTGCATTGGCAGGTAGATTACTTTACCACTGAGCCATCAGGGAAGCCCTTCCTTTGATATATCTTGTCCTTATTCTGTAGATCACGTTGCTCTGGGGCTTCTCACTCCTTGAGACAATGGGTTTTAGTGCTTCAGTGAAGGGTGTCAGGACACAATCCCCAACAGAACACAGGGAATCTGCTTAACTTTAATTGTCAAATAAGATTTAGGTTTGCATCTATAAATTAAAATAAGCTCAAAATCTAGGCTTTGTCAAGAAAAAAGATGTCATAAATCTCTCCAGCACATCCAGGTTTAAGTCTGGTGGACTCATTTCATATTTCTCCCATAACACAAAGAGGATGCCCTTTCCATGATTCTAGGTGTAAAGCTTGTTTGATAAAAGTAGATAGATAGAGGTTTCATACCTCTCAAATTCACCATGAGGAAGACCCACATTTTAAAAGTTTTTAATACATCTTGCACCTATGATTTTTAAAAACATAATAAAAATTAATTATGAGAAAAAGCAAATAGAAAAGCATTAGATTTGATAGATATAAAATTACTCTGCCAAATTGCTATTAAGAGTATAAAAAACTTCACTTTCAGTTTCTGTGCATGTTTTGATGTGGACCATTATTGGCATTGGAGTAGCACTGGTTTAGAGGAATTGGAAAGCCAGATACTTGAGAAAAGAGGAGAGAAGCAGAATAAGACAGAACATAATGTTTTTATGTTCTCCCCATACCTCTGTCCTCTGTGTTAGCTTTGTAGAATTCTGTCCAGTAGCAACTACCCCATCATGGCCAAGAGCAATGGCATAACTNCCCACCAACAGTGTAAGAGGGTTCCCTTTTTATCAGCAAAATACATTTTCCACCATTCAGCAAGATTTCTCATATATCTAGAACATACGTCCCATTCAGTTCAGAAGGAAGTGAATATGAATTCCTTTCTTTATTATCTTCCCACCACTTTCAGTTTAAAAAGATAATAAATACTATGAGATGCTATTTAAATTAAAAAATGGGGGCAAATAAGCAAAACACAATTATGATCAATGAAGAAGCAGTTACTTAACTTGGTATGTGTTTTTTTTTTCTTTTAAAAATCAATCTCTGTTGTTTATGGCGTNGGAGCATACGTCCCATTCAGTTCAGAAGGAAGTGAATATGAATTCCTTTCTTTATTATTTTCTCACCACTTTCAGTTTAAAAAGATAATAAATACTATGAGATGCTATTTAAATTAAAAATGGGGGCAAATAAGCAAAAACACAATTATGATCAATGAAGAAGCAGTTACTTAACTTGGTATTTTTTTTTTTAAATCAATCTCTGTTGTTTATGGTGTCCTTCCTTGATTATAAAGGGTAAGAATTCTTACTGATTTTCAAAACTAGGAATTTTCTAGAGTTCTTACATAAAAATTCCTGAGACTTTTGCCAATTTAGCTAGCAAGTTGAGTTTGTAATTTATTATCAGAATATGTTTTCCTATAAGCTGTGTAAACTTTTACATGATTTTTTGAGGTCTCTTTTCCATGTTAGCAGTATTCTATTTTGATCTCAAGGTTAGTACTATAGCTCTGATAGGAGCACGAATTCAGCTGGACCTCCTTTAAAAGTCAGTGCCTTCTTAAAACTATATTGTTTTTACAAGCCATCCTGAAATGGAGATAATAATTGTTTAATTTAGCCTTGTCATTTGCCGTAAACACCAGCTGCTACAATTGCTGGTATTCCACGTGGGGCGTTTTTACCAACTGTTAGAAAAATATTTTTAAAAGTGCACAAAGCAGTCTGGAAGTATGAATCAAAAGCACACAATGCTTTTAAATTTTAGTCCATCTGTACCTTCCAATTTATATTTGTTTCTGTCTGATAACTTTGGACTGTCAGTTTCTCTTTTATTATATCAAAAATATATTTCAAGCCAGGAGAGCTCGGACAATACAGTAGTAGTTGAGGATTAGAAATAATTTATGTTTCTAGGAAAGGAGTAAAAGATTATTTTCAAATTTTACTACGTTATGTAAAAGGGATTCTCTACTAGTATATTCCTTACTGCTATAAGACAATAGTATGACAGTGATATGCTTTTTCAATATACATTTTGTATTTTTATATAGAACGCTAACTCTAAAAATGTATTAAGAAACAATCTCCTCTTAACGTATCTATTAGTATAGTCTAATCTCCCATTTTTCAAAAATTCTCTTCCCCCGGGGTCCTTATTCTGTGAATGGTTCATCATCTACCCAGTTCATCCTTGCCTTGCTTTGTCTTACCTCTTCCAACATACCAACCACCAAATCCTGTTAATCTACCTCATAAACTCTCCCTGCTTCTCCCTGTTCACTTTGCTATTGCTTAGCATAGTTGTCATTATCTCTCCTTGGGATGACTGCAACAGCCTTCCAGCTGGTCGTTGACTACCCCGTGCCACTTCCCAGCTCTGCACCCAGCACTTGTTAAAACCTGTCAGTGGCTCCCAGTCCATCAGGATAATCCCCTGAATCCTTCATGTGGCTCTCACGCTCTTTTGTGGTATAACAGCATTGTCACTCTAACATAGTCTCTTACCCTTTATACTTCAGATGCTATCACTTCCTCAAACATGTCAAGTTCTTTTTAATCTCATAGCTTTGAAAATGTTCTAGTTTAGAACCCCTTTTGCTGAACCTTTTCACCTTCACCTAAGTCCTACACATCTTTTTAGGGTCTTAAATATCACTTCCTCTGTGAAATAGCCCTAGTCCTCCTCCCATTCAAATCTGGGTTACTTGTCTCTCATCTGTAGTGTTGTATCATCCTATACTTACACTGCATCATTGCCTGTTCACTAGTGGGTATACCTTATGAGACAGTAAACTCCATGATGCCAAGGATTGTGTATGGTTTGCGATTTTAGCCCCAGGGCCCAATACAATGCCTAGTATATTGTTGGTACTCAGTGAAATGTGGGCTTCCTTAGTGTCTGGTAGCTCAGAGGTTAAAGCGTCTGCCTGCAATGTGGGAGACCCGGGTTCGATCCCTGGGTTGGGAATATTCCCCTGGAGAAGGAAATGGCAACCCACNTCAGTGAAATGTGGGCTTCCTTAGTGTCTGGTAGCTCAGAGGTTAAAGCGTCTGCCTGCAATGTGGGAGACCCGGGTTCTATCCCTGGGTTGGGAAGATTCCCCTGGAGAAGGAAATGGCAACCCATTCCAGTATTCTTACCTGGAGAATCCCATGGACAGAGGAGCTTGGTGGGCTACAGTCCACAGGGTTGCAAAGAGTCGGACACGACTGAGGGACTTCACTCACTTCACTTAGTGGCTCAGATGGTAAAGAATCTGCCTGTAGTGCAGGAAACCCAGGTTTTAATCCCTGGGTCACGAAGATCCCCTGGAGAAGGGAATGACAATCTACTTCAGTATTCTTGCCTGGAGAATTCCATGGAGAGAGGAGCCTAGCAGGCTACAGTCCATAGAGTCACAAAGAGTCAGACACGACTGGATTACTAACACTTTCACTTTTAATGAAATGTGTCAAATGTCTTTTGTTATTGCTAAATTTCTTGTATCTTATGTCTATAGTGAGTTAATTTTCCCAGACAAAAATGGAAAAATATGATCTAAAAGATATGTGTACTGCATGGATGAAGCAAATGAGAGAGCTTGCTTCCTGTCTCTCTCTCTCTATTATCTACAATATGAGGATATGACAAGAAGTCAGCAGTGTACGACCCAGGAGAAAACTCTCACCAGAATCTATCTGTCCATGCTCTTGGACTTTTGGCCCCAAGAACTATGGGAAATAAGTACCTGTTGTTAATGTCACCATTTTATGGAATTTTATTATAGCAGCCTGAACTGAGACAGCAGTCAGTACCAAGAGGTTGTGGTGCTGCTATAACAAAGGTGAAAATGATTTTGGAACTGGCTAAACTGGCTAAACGGGTAGGGGTTAGGAAAGCCTACATTGCTGTGAGTGGATCATTAAGTACTATTCTGGTGAGAGTTCAGAAAGAAAAATGGAGAGTTGTAGACAAAGCCTCAGTCCTCTTAGAGAGTACCTAAGTAATCATAAACAGAATTTTGGTAGAAATATGAGGTAAAAGGTAAAATAAGGTAAATAAAGTAAAAGCCTTTTGATGAGGCCTCAGGTAGAAATAAGGAGCACATTATTGGACAATGGAGAAAAGCAGATCTTTGTTATAAAGTGGCACAGAACGTGGCAGAACTGTGTTCATGTTCTACTGTTTTTTGGAAGTGATTTCTAAAAAATTTTGAAGGTGCAACTTGACTCCACTTGACTAATTATAGTAAAATTTGGGAAGAGAGACATGACTTGAAGATAGAATTATTACGCAAAAATGAACTAGAACTTTGAGACTTGGAAAGTTCTCAGTCTATCCATATTGCAAAAAAGAGAGATAAAGTGTATTCAGAAGGGAATGCTAAGGGTGTGGCAATGTCAGACTTTATTTTTGGGGGCTCCAAAATCACTGCAGATGGTGACTGCAGCCATGAAATTAAAAGACACTTACTCCTTGGGAGGAAAGTTACAACCAACCTAGATAGCATATTCAAAAGCAGAGACATTACTTTGCCAGCAAAGGTCCATCTAGTCAAGGCTATTGTTTTTACAGTGGTCATGTATGGATGTGAGAGTTGGACTGTGAAGAAAGTTAAGTGCCAAAGAACTGATGCTTTTGAACTGTGGTGTAGGAGAAAACTCTTGAGAGTCCCTTGGGACTGCAAGGAGATCCAAGCAGTCCATTCTAAAGGAGATCAGTCCCGGGTATTCTTTGGAAAGACTGATGCTAAAACTGAAACTCCAATACTTTGGCCACCTCATGTGAGGAGTTGACTCACTGGAAAAGACTCTGATGCTGGAACGGATTGGGGCAGGAGGAGAAGGGGACCACAGAAGAGGAGATGGCTGAATGGCATCACCGACTCAATGGACATGAGTTTAGGTGAACTCCTGGAGCTGCTGATGGACAGGGAGGCCTGGCGTGCTGCAATTCATGGGGTCGCAAAGAGTTGGACACGACTGAGCAACTGAACTGAAGCATCCTTTTGATAAAGGATGTAGGTATGAACCCTGCACTTAATCAGCCACCTGAGCAGGAAAATGGCCAGTTGGAACTGAAGAAGAAAGAGATAAGAAGTAATTAAGAAGTTTATTAGACCCCTAGGTTTTTATAGGACAGGACCATAGAGCTGTTTGGCTGCAAACATGTGCTATTTTTTAAGACAAGGGAGGAAGACTGATCCCAAAGATGATGCAGAAATCATCTGGATTGCCTCTTTGGTCTCAAAAAGGGAGGTCATCACCTTGCTTTCAACAGGCCAGACAACTTCTGCCCGAAGTGGGGCCTTTCAGAGCTGTGGGGCTGAACCCTGCCCAGCAGAGCTTTGGGGGCAAACCACCACCCCAGTGGGTCTGGAAAGTGAGACAGCTTCTGCAATGGGCCTGCAAAGAGCATTAAGCCAAAGGGTATTATTCTCCAGCCTTAAGATCTCATGAAATTTGCCTGGCTGGGTTTTGAACCTCTTTGGGACCCACATTCCTTCTTTACAATTTCCCCCTTTTGGAATGGGGATGTCTATCCTATTCTTGTTCTGTCATTGTAGTTTGGATGCACACAACTTGTCTGACCTCATGGATTCACATCTTGGGAGGAGTTTTGCCTTTTTTAAAAATTGGAATACAGTTGCTTTACAATATTGTGTTAGTTTCTGCTGTACAGCAAAGTGAATTGGTCAGATGAATACATTTATACGCTCTTTTTAAGATTTCCTTCCCATTTAGGTCACCATCATTGAGTAGAGTTCCCTGTGCTATACAGTAGATTGTTACTAGTTATCTATTTTGTACATAGTAGTATATATATATGTCAACCCCGATCTCCAGTTTGTCCCATCCTTATCTTCCCTCCTTGGTAACCATAAGTTTTCAGAATGACTCTTACCTCTAATCTCATCCATATTTGATTTACTAGCTAATTGCCTGGAGAATCCTATGGACAGAGGAGCGTGGTAGGCTGCAGTCCATGGGGTTGCTGGGAGACAGATACAACTGAGCGACTTCACTTTCACTTTTCACTTTCACACATTGGAGAAGGAAATGGCAACCCACTCCAGTGTTCTTGCCTGGAGAATCCCAGGGATGGAGGAGCCTGGTGGGCTGCCATCTGTGGGGTCACACAGAGTCAGACACGACTGAAGTGACTTAGCAGCAGCAGCAGCATGGTCTATTGATTATTATAAGAACCAAGAAATAAATGTGGCTGGACCCACATAAAGATATTGAAAACTTGAGTATGAGAACTCAAAGGTCCTAGTGTACCATGTAAATCTTCATTCTACCATATGTATCTGAGGGACTCTGGGCAAGTTGACTCTTCTCTATGGGTCCTATTTTCCCCTTCTGCAGTATAAGGATGGAATTAATTCAAGTCATAGTCCATGGAAATCAAAAGTCTAAAGAGTGTTCTAGGGAAAACATTTCATGATCACATGCATGTGGAAAATGCTGTGTTCCTTAATCTTAAAAAAAAAATCAACTATTAGCACATTAAAAGTGCTCAGAATTCATGACGTAAAGCATGAATGCCTTATTATGCATGTTATGCCAATGCCTAATAATAACCTGTGTACATACTTTTGAAAACAACAGACTGGGTGATTTTTAAAACCAATTTAAATTTTCCATAGATATGAGAGTTTGGGTACAGGGCTGTGGAACCTATTGAGAGAATGCAAAAACTTTATCTCATCATATTATATTGGAATAAAATAAAAGTTGGGAGAAATGTTAGGTGAAGCATCACTACACGTTTCATAGGAAGATTATCAGTGGTGAAAATGTGCGAGACATTAAAACAGGAGAGTGTTGAAGTATTGGTGGTAGGTGGTTGGAAAGATGGAGGAAGACAAATGACAAACTTCCTCACAGTTAAATTACATATCAATAAAACTTTGAGTTATAATAATTATTGTGGGCTTACATTTTGTGAGGTCCCCTGTGGTGTCTGAAACCTGAGCATTGATGTAAGTCCATGAGATACCTGGGTGAGGAAAAAGTGAGCAAATGAGTGTTTGATTGGAGGGGATGGTAAGAAGGGGAAAGAATGTTGTAAATTCTTGCAGCTAGTTCAAAAACCTGATGCAAAGAACTGACTCATTAGAAAAGACCCTGATGCTGGGACAGTCTGAAGGCAGGAGAAGGGCACAACAGAGGCTGAGATGGTTGGATGGCATCATTGGCTCAATGGACATGAGTTTGAACAAGTTCTGGGAGTTGGTGGTGGACAGGGAAGCCTGGCGTGCTACAATCCATGGGGTTGCAAAGAGTTGGACATGATCTGGTCCCATCACTTCATGGGAAACAGATGGGGAAACAGTGTCAGACTTTATTTTTTGGGCTCCAAAATCACTGCAGATGGTGATTGCAGTCATGAAATTAAAAGATGCTTATTCCTTGGAAGGAAAGTTATGACCAGCCTAGACAGCATATTCAAAAGCAGAGACATTACTTTGCCAACAAAGGTCCGTCTAGTCAAGGCTATGGTTTTTCTAGTGGTCATGTATGGATGTGAGAGTTGGACTGTGAAGAAAGTTAAGTGCCAAAGAACTGATGCTTTTGAACTGTGGTGTTGGAGAAAACTCTTGAGAGTCCCTTGGGACTGCAAGGAGATCCAAGCAGTCCATTCTAAAGGAGATCAGTCCCGGGTATTCTTTGGAAAGACTGATGCTAAAACTGAAACTCCAATACTTTGGCCACCTCATGTGAGGAGTTGACTCACTGGAAAAGACTCTGATGCTGGAACGGATTGGGGCAGGAGGAGAAGGGGACCACAGAAGAGGAGATGGCTGAATGGCATCACCGACTCAATGGACATGAGTTTAGGTGAACTCCTGGAGCTGCTGATGGACAGGGAGGCCTGGCGTGCTGCAATTCATGGGGTCGCAAAGAGTTGGACACGACTGAGCAACTGAACTGAAGCATCCTTTTGATAAAGGATGTAGGTATGAACCCTGCACTTAATCAGCCACCTGAGCAGGAAAATGGCCAGTTGGAACTGAAGAAGAAAGAGATAAGAAGTAATTAAGAAGTTTATTAGACCCCTAGGTTTTTATAGGACAGGACCATAGAGCTGTTTGGCTGCAAACATGTGCTATTTTTTAAGACAAGGGAGGAAGACTGATCCCAAAGATGATGCAGAAATCATCTGGATTGCCTCTTTGGTCTCAAAAAGGGAGGTCATCACCTTGCTTTCAACAGGCCAGACAACTTCTGCCCGAAGTGGGGCCTTTCAGAGCTGTGGGGCTGAACCCTGCCCAGCAGAGCTTTGGGGGCAAACCACCACCCCAGTGGGTCTGGAAAGTGAGACAGCTTCTGCAATGGGCCTGCAAAGAGCATTAAGCCAAAGGGTATTATTCTCCAGCCTTAAGATCTCATGAAATTTGCCTGGCTGGGTTTTGAACCTCCTTGGGACCCACATTCCTTCTTTCCAATTTCCCCCTTTTGGAATGGGGATGTCTATCCTATTCTTGTTCTGTCATTGTAGTTTGGATGCACACAACTTGTCTGACCTCATGGATTCACATCTTGGGAGGAGTTTTGCCTTTTTTAAAAATTGGAATACAGTTGCTTTACAATATTGTGTTAGTTTCTGCTGTACAGCAAAGTGAATTGGTCAGATGAATACATTTATACGCTCTTTTTAAGATTTCCTTCCCATTTAGGTCACCATCATTGAGTAGAGTTCCCTGTGCTATACAGTAGATTGTTACTAGTTATCTATTTTGTACATAGTAGTATATATATATGTCAACCCCGATCTCCAGTTTGTCCCATCCTTATCTTCCCTCCTTGGTAACCATAAGTTTTCAGAATGACTCTTACCTCTAATCTCATCCATATTTGATTTACTAGCTAATTGCCTGGAGAATCCTATGGACAGAGGAGCGTGGTAGGCTGCAGTCCATGGGGTCGCTGGGAGACAGATACAACTGAGCGACTTCACTTTCACTTTTCACTTTCACACATTGGAGAAGGAAATGGCAACCCACTCCAGTGTTCTTGCCTGGAGAACCCCAGGGATGGAGGAGCCTGGTGGGCTGCCATCTATGGGGTCACACAGAGTCGGACACAACTGAAGTGACTTAGCAGCAGCAGCAGCATGGTCTATTGATTATTATAAGAACCAAGAAATAAATGTGGCTGGACCCACATAAAGATATTGAAAACTTGAGTATGAGAACTCAAAGGTCCTAGTGTACCATGTAAATCTTCATTCTACCATATGTATCTGAGGGACTCTGGGCAAGTTGACTCTTCTCTATGGGTCCTATTTTCCCCTTCTGCAGTATAAGGATGGAATTAATTCAAGTCATAGTCCATGGAACTCAAGAGTCTAAAGAGTGTTCTAGGAAAAACATTTCATGATCACATGCATGTGGAAAATGCTGTGTTCCTTAATCTTAAAAAAAAATCAACTATTAGCACATTAAAAGTGCTCAGAATTCATGACGTAAAGCATGAATGCCTTATTATGCATGTTATGCCAATGCCTAATAATAACCTGTGTACATACTTTTGTAAACAACAGACTGGGTGATTTTTAACACCAATTTAAATTTTCCATAGATATGAGAGTTTGGGTACAGGGCTGTGGAATCTGTTGAGAGAATGCAAAAACTTTATCTCATCATATTATATTGGAATAAAATAAAAGTTGGGAGAAATGTTAGGTGAAGCATCACTACACGTTTCATAGGAAGATTATCAGTGGTGAAAATGCGTGAGACATTAAAACAGGAGAGTGTTGAAGTATTGGTGGTAGGTGGTTGGAAAGATGGAGGAAGACAAATGACAAACTTCCTCACAGTTAAATTACATATCAATAAAACTTTGAGTTATAATAATTATTGTGGGCTTACATTTTGTGAGGTCCCCTGTGGTGTCTGAAACCTGAGCATTGATGTAAGTCCATGAGATACCTGGGTGAGGAAAAAGTGAGCAAATGAGTGTTTGATTGGAGGGGACGGTAAGAAGGGGAAAGAATGTTGTAAATTCTTGCAGCTAGTTCAAAAGCCTGATGCAAAGAACTGACTCATTAGAAAAGACCCTGATGCTGGGACAGTCTGAAGGCAGGAGAAGGGCACAACAGAGGCTGAGATGGTTGGATGGCATCATTGGCTCAATGGACATGAGTTTGAGCAAGTTCTGGGAGTTGGTGGTGGACAGGGAAGCCTGGCGTGCTACAATCCATGGGGTTGCAAAGAGTTGGACATGATCTGGTCCCATCACTTCATGGGAAACAGATGGGGAAACAGTGTCAGACTTTATTTTTTGGGCTCCAAAATCACTGCAGATGGTGATTGCAGTCATGAAATTAAAAGATGCTTATTCCTTGGAAGGAAAGTTATGACCAGCCTAGACAGCATATTCAAAAGCAGAGACATTACTTTGCCAACAAAGGTCCGTCTAGTCAAGGCTATGGTTTTTTTAGTGGTCATGTATGGATGTGAGAGTTGGACTGTCAAGAAAACTGAGTGCCGAAGAACTGATGCTTTTGAACTGTGGTGTTGGAGAAGACGCTTGTGAGTCCCTTGGACTGCAAAGAGATCCAACCAGTTCATTCTAAAGGAGATCGGTCCTGGGTGTTCATTGGAAGGACTGATGCTAAAGCTGAAACTCCAGTACTTTGGCCACCTCATGCAAAGAGTTGACTCGTTGGAAAAGACTCTGATTCTGGGAGGGATTGGGGGCAGGAGGAGCAGGGGATGACAGAAGATGAGATGTCTGGATGGCATCACCAACACTCAATGGACATGAGTTTAGGTGAACTCTGGGAGTTGGTGATGGACAAGGAGGCCTGGAGTACTGCAATTCATGGGATTGCAGAGTCAGACACGACTGAGCTACTGAACTGAACTGAATTGAAACTGAGCAAATGAACTGAACTGAGTACAAAAAAGATTTGACGCTATGCAAGTATGCAGACTTTTATCCAATGTTAATTGTTATTAAATTTCAGCTCCAAAATGAGCTATCTGTCTGTCCAAAGACCAAACTTAAGGCAGACAAATATGGCTAAAAACAATTTAATGCACCCCCTCTATGAAATATTTAATTTCTTTCAATCTTTTTTATTAAAAAAAACTTTTAGACCTAAGCAAAAGAAAAGAGTATAATAAATTGCTGATATCCATAAATCTTCCTGAAGATAAAATAACGGCACATAATGGAATTATAATGTGAATTTAGTCAAAATTTGCAGTGGGTCTGAGGATCTCTCAGGTTCACTTTAGAATGAATATTCTAAGTTAGTATTTTCAAGTTTGTTTTTTAATCTATAGACTTTGCTTGTAGGTCCCTATTATTGAATCCAAAATATGCTTCTTATCACAGAAATATAAATAATCATGAGAATGCTCCAAATAATTCAATACGTGCAAATCAACCAACATGATATATCATATTAACAAAACAAGGCTTATTCATTTATGTTAATGGACAAGATAAAAGTGAGAAAGTGATGATGTATGTTGGAAACTCACTTGGGTGTGCACGTGTGCTAAGTTGCTTAGGTTGTGTCTGACTCTTTGCGACCCTATGGACTGTAGCCTGCCAGGCTCCACTGTCCATGGGATTCTCTAGGCAAGAATACTGCAGTGGGTTGCCATACCCCTTTTCAGGGGATCTTCCCGACCCTGGGATCAAACCCATGTCTCTTACATCTCCAGTATTGGAACCTCACTCATTGGTCCATAAATGATTCTGGTGACTTGCATTGCTGAATTACATAATATTTTTTGAATACTGAAAGATAATTTTCTTAACTTTGTCTTATTGACAGTGTAACTACCATAGACCTGACACACTTTTAAGTTTGTTAAGTCACTAAGTCGTGTCTGACTCTCTGTGAACCAGTGAACCGCAGCATGCCAAGCCTCCCTGTCCTTCACTATCTCCTAGAGTCTGCTCAAACTCATGTCCATTGAGTCAGTGATGCCATCCAACCATCTCATCCTCTGTTACCTCTTTCTCCCCCTGCCTTCAATCTTTCCTGGCATCAGGGTCTTTTCCAGTGAGCTGGTTCTTCACATTACGTGGCCAAAGTATTGGGGCTTCTGATTCAGCATCAGTGCTTCCAATGAATATTAATGGTTGATTTTCTTTAGGATTGACCAATTTCATCTCTTTGCTGCCCAAGGACTCTCAAGAGTCCTCCAGCACCATAGTTCAAAAGCATCAGTTCTTCAGTGCTCAGCCTTCTTTATGGTACAAGTCTCACATCCATACATGACCACTGGAAAACCTATAATTTTGACTCTATGGACCTTTGTTAGCAAAGTGATGTCTCTCCTTTTTAATACACTGTCTAGGTTTGTCATAGCTTTTCTTCTATAAGTTTAATCTGCGTTGTTAACATTTTCTCCATAGCATCCTTAAGTCTAGAAAATCTACAAAACAATAAATCAAGCTCTGGTCCATAGCATTTATCCAATTCTATGGCTCAAATACCCTCATCAAGACTTATTTCAACCTACCAAGATTAAGTCACTGGACAGGGTTGAAAAGAGATGTGGGATACCACACCACTGTGTAGAATTTCTGCTATACAGATGCAATAGATGTACATATCCTCAATGGCATAGATAATAAAAAATGCATGCAGTAAAATATTTAGGAAGTGATTACTTTTGAATACTTATGATGTTCATTTTCAATTTTACATATTTATTTGTAAGTTTATATAGTTTATTTTTAAATAATGGCTCTGTTTGGAGTAGAAGAGTAATTGCCAGTGGCTGAGGAGTGGGGGAAAATAGGAAAATCAAACCGTAGTTATACTATGAATAAGGTCTCAGGATCTAGTGTAAAACATGATGACTATAGTAGATAGCACTATATTGCATAACTGAAAGTATACAACAGAGAAATCATATAAGAGATTAGAATTTAATAGTCTCAGAAAAAATAAACATGTTAGATGATGAATATGCTCACTAACTTAATGGGGGAAATCTTTTCACAGTGTATGCATATGTCAAATCATCGCATTGTACACTTTAAATATCTTGTGGTCAATAATACGTTAATAAAGCTGAAAACACACTGGCTCTGTTTAAAAATTGGCTCTCAAACTTCCTGAAAATTTAATCTTTGAGTCTCATAAGACAGTATAAGCTGGCTTTAGCACACCATTGACTATTCCACTTTCTCTATTTTCCCTCTGACCAGTTTCAAATCACTTTTTTCTTTTCTTTTAACAGTTGACTAAATTAAGGATGATGCTTTATGTCTCTTCAAAGATAAATCTCCCTCCCATCTATATCATTGTTTCTCAAACTTTATTTCTTTTAACAATGAATCTTCAAAACTTTGGTAAAATAATTTTGGGAAATAATGTATTCTCCTTTTGGAAACAATCTTGCATATTAGCATGTCCAGGGCTCTGAGAAGTCCTGCAGTAAGAAAGCTGTTTTACTTTGAAAGCTGTCTAATCCTTCTAAAGTTATGGATTATGGAACTCTCTTTTTCCTAACTCATATTGATATCCAATAGAAGTCTTTTTTTTCTTATAACATATATTAACATTCAAATTAACAATTTGAAAAATATAGCAGAAGGTAACCAAACATAGATATATGCACAGGGTTTGAATTATTCCTCCTGTACTGTCCAGGCGAAGTTCATTTTAGTTACCTCATATCACATTTCTCTCTAATTGGCATTATCACACATATGCCAATGATAAGTGCTTTATGACATTAATAATAATAATGACTTTGTTCAACATTGTTTATCCTCCCTTGTGCCAGACACTATTGAAAAGGATTTTCATGGATTTACTCATTTACTATCCACAGCAACTATTTGAGGTAGCAAGTATTATTATTGCTACATTATATATGAGAAAATTAAAGCAGAAATAGATTAAGTAACTTATCCAAAGTCATTAAGCTAGCAAGTGTCAGAATTGGGATTCAAACCTAATAACATGTCTATAGAGTTCATGCTCTGAAGCCTCACCCTATACTTCTCTTCTGGGCAGTTTCAATATAACTTGAGTTTTGAAGCTCACTTAAAGTTTTTCCTTTTGATGCAGATTCAGGCATCTTGGCTGTACCTCAAGGTTTTAGTCCCTTCACATAGGAACTGAGTTTGGAAAAGCTGCACGTGTGTATGGGAGATGTCAAGAGCAGGCAATGTACTTATTTATTGCTGTGCATTTTCAATGTTTAATGGTATTTTGGGTTTAATATTTAATTTTGGATAAAAGTAATATGCTTTTAGGGGCTTCCCTGTTGGCTCAGATGGTAAAGAATTTGGAGATGGTAAAGAATCAGGAGACCCAGGTTCGATTCCTGGGTTGGGAAAATCCTCTGGAGAAGGGAATGGCAACCCATTCCTGTAATCTTGCCTGGAGAATCCCATGGACTGAGGAGCCTGGCGGGCTATAGTCCATGCGGTCACGAAGAGCTGGACATGACTGAGTAACTAACACTTTCACTTTCACAATATGCTTTTAGCAATAAAAATAGTCATCATCATCATCATCAACTGTTCAGTGATTACTGTGAGACAGGATTTGTGACAGGCAACTAGAATATCATCTCATTGAAGGCAGTGGCTCATCTGGCTAATTTTCTGCTGACTATCAGAGATTCATCATTCCTGTTAACTAGTGGACATATAGAAGGCATATAGTAAACATCTGCTGACAAAATGAATGAGCAAATAAATGATTGCATAAATCTATTTTAAAGTAAATTTATTTCCTTTAATCCCTAGCATTCTTCAAAGGAAGGTATTATTAACATGACTGCAGGAGAAAAAACAAGATATTTGCCCAATGTTATGAAACTGGTAAGTCAGCCAGTATTCAAATCCTGGTCTGCCTGATTTCAACACTTCTGTTCTTAATCAATACATCGTATAGCCATTTATCTATGAATCAACGTACAAATAAAACAGAAACCAGTATAACCAAGTCTTTTGTAAGCAGAGCACCATGACAGCTGCTCAAGTGCAGCGTTCAGGAAATGTTTAACAAGAGTGCTTCAGAGTAGAAGTGGTCTCTTATTCAAATCACACTGTAGTTCAACAAGCACCTTGCCCTTCTGCTGTACTTAGGAAACTGTTAGAAGCTATGAAAACAGAGGGCTTTTTTAAAAACTCTAATAAACTCAGAAAACATAGATGAGATTAAGTCACTTTTGATGGGTAGGAATTTAAAGCAATTTTCTGTTCAATTTGTAAGCTTCTATGGTTCATCAAATTTTACAGATTTGTATTCATTGATGTGTTTGCTGAGTTGTTTCTACTGCAGGTGAAACCTCCAAGGCTCCACCTTGCTATTTAGTTCTCATGCATCTTAGATGAGCTCAGAGTAGTTAAATTAAGTGGCAACTATTAAATTTCTCAAGTATGTCTCTTTATCCACACCCATTCATTTCACCTGCATCCACTTAAATACATAATTAACAGACATGGTGTTTGAACTCTGACAGGTTAATTATCTTAAATTTTAAACTTCTGATGAAAGTCAATTTCTCTGATAAGAATGTTCTAAATTCATTTTTATTAAAATAGTTGTAATGGAGAGGTATACATGGGTGACTTCAAGAAGATGACAGATTGGAGAGGAAAAGTGATGAAAGAATCCAAGAGTGTAGAAACACAAAACGATGATTACTGTGATATATGCTGGTTTGATGGAATAAAGGAATCATGGATCTCAAAGTTGGAAAGGATCTCAAGGGACAGTCTGGAACAGTGCCCAACCTTTAGGCAGGTATCATTATCCTCATTTCACAGGTGCGGCAAGGAGGCTCAAATGGCTAAGTAATCTGCCTAAGGCCAATAACTTATAGGTGGCAGAGAAGACACTGGAAGCAGGTGCTGGAGATTCTCTTGCATTGCCCTTTCCCTTAAAGAAAGCCTTGAAAGCCTTTAGTACTATATTATGAATTTAAAGTGTATTTTGGATAGAACAATCTTTCAGACTCTGTGAGAGAAGGCGAGGGTGGGATGATTTGAGAGAATAGCATTGAAACATATACATTATCATATGTGAAACAGATTACCAGTCTAGGTTCAATGCATGAGACAGGGTACTCAGGGCTGGTGNCTTAAAGCTCAACATTCAGAAAACTAAGATCTTGGCATCTGGTCCCATCACTTCATGGGAAATAGATGGGGAAAAAGTGGAAACAGTGGCTGACTTTATTTTTTGGTGGGGGGGTGGTGGTGCTCCAAAATCACTAGAGATGGTGTATGCAGCCATGAAATTAAAAGACGCTTGCTCTTTGGAAGAAAAGTGATGACCAATCTAGATAGCATATTAAAAAGCAGAGGCATTACTTTGTCAACAAAGGTCCATCTAGTCAAGGCTATGGTTGTTCCAGTAGTCTTGTACGGATATNGTTTGTAAGACCTCCTCAGACAGCCATTTTGGTTTTTTGCATTTCTTTTCCATGGGGATGGTCTTGATCCCTGTCTTCTGTATGATGTTTTGAACCTCTGTCCATTGTTCATCAGGCACTATATCAGATCTAGTCCCTTAAATCTATTTCTCACTTCCACTGTACAATCATAAGGGATTTGATTTAGGTCATACCTGAATGGTCTAGTGGTTCCCCTATTTTCCTCAATTTAAGTCTGAATTTGGCAATAAGGAGTTCATGATCTGAGCCACAGTCAGCTCCCGGTCTTGTTTTTTGCTTACTGTATAGAGCTTCTCCATCTTTGGCTACAAAGAATATAATCAATCTGATTTCAATNAAAAAGACCCTGATGCTGGGAAAGATTGATGGCAGGAGGAGAAGGGGACGACAGATGATAAGTTGGTTGGATGGCATCACCAACTCAATAAACAGGAGTTTGGGTAAACCCCAGGAGTTGGTGATGGACAGGGAGGACTGGCATGGTATGGTCCATGGGGTCGCACGAGTCTGACATGACTGAGAAACTGAACTGAACTGAAATACATAGTAAGAGCTCAGTAAGTATTTGTTAAAAGAATGCATAAATAATTGATTTTTGATACATGATATAAGGTATTACTAAATCATAGAATGCAAAAATAAAAAATATTCTGGAGAGAAAGAAGCAAACAAATCACATCTGCTTAAGCTTTTCACAAAGTGAATAACCAGGAAAAGGGTATCACCAAAAGGTATTTATCACCTGGTTGTTTTTTAATCGAAATGTTATCCCTGGTAATGGAAGGTGAAGGTAGGAGTGAGTTGAGGATGATTTTCTAAGGCAAACCTCAGTGGCAGGCAGTCATGTGAAACCAGAGCGTTACATGGATTTCCTTCCAGCCTCTAGCATCCATGAGATCTATTAAAAGGCCTGTTTTAGGTATCAAGATTTTTTTTTTTCTCTTCCACATTATCTTTTTAAAATTAGACTTAGCTGAACAGATTGTCATATTTTGTTCATGTCCCTGAAACTGATTTGGAAACTGAATTTCTGACAGTTAAGATTCCTTCTAAATAAACTAGGGAGGTGCTTTTTAACTGGAAATTCATGAAAAAGCTTCACAGTCGAAGAGTTCATAAGAGTATATTCCAAATATGGTCTATATGTAAATGTGTTTTTTTTTCCTGGAAAGAAAATTCTAGAGTTTTTAATCAAATATCAAAGAACTTTATAACTTTAAAGAGATTAAAAATTATACCTAATGAAATATACTGGAGTTTTAGTANGATCAGTCTTGATCTCCTCAGGACTGGATGGACTGATGTTGAAGTGGAAACTCTGATACTTTGGCCACCTGATGTGAAGAGCTGACTCATTTGAAAAGACCCTGATGCTGGGAAAGATTGATGGCAGGAGGAGAAGGGGACGACAGATGATAAGTTGGTTGGATGGCATCACCAACTCAATAAACAGGAGTTTGGGTAAACCCCAGGAGTTGGTGATGGACAGGGAGGACTGGCATGGTATGGTCCATGGGGTCGCACGAGTCTGACATGACTGAGAAACTGAACTGAACTGAAATACATAGTAAGAGCTCAGTAAGTATTTGTTAAAAGAATGCATAAATAATTGATTTTTGATACATGATATAAGGTATTACTAAATCATAGAATGCAAAAATAAAAAATATTCTGGAGAGAAAGAAGCAAACAAATCACATCTGCTTAAGCTTTTCACAAAGTGAATAAACAGGAAAAGGGTATCACCAAAAGGTATTTATCACCTGGTTGTTTTTTAATCGAAATGTTATCCCTGGTAATGGAAGGTGAAGGTAGGAGTGAGTTGAGGATGATTTTCTAAGGCAAACTTCAGTGGCAGGCAGTCATGTGAAACCAGAGCGTTACATGGATTTCCTTCCAGCCTCTAGCATCCATGAGATCTATTAAAAGGCCTGTTTTAGGTATCAAGATTTTTTTTTTTCTCTTCCACATTATCTTTTTAAAATTAGACTTAGCTGAACAGATTGTCATATTTTGTTCATGTCCCTGAAACTGATTTGGAAACTGAATTTCTGACAGTTAAGATTCCTTCTAAATAAACTAGGGAGGTGCTTTTTAACTGGAAATTCATGAAAAAGCTTCACAGTCGAAGAGTTCATAAGAGTATATTCCAAATATGGTCTATATGTAAATGTGTTTTTTTTTCCTGGAAAGAAAATTCTAGAGTTTTTAATCAAATATCAAAGAACTTTATAACTTTAAAGAGATTAAAAATTATACCTAATGAAATATACTGGAGTTTTAGTAGCAATCCCACTGCTGGGCATACACACTGAGGAAACTAGAATTGAAAGAGACACGTGTACCCCAGTGTTCATCGCAGCACTGTTTATAATAGCCAGGACATGGAAGCAACCTAGATGTCCATCAGCAGATGAATGGATAAGAAAGCTGTGGTACATATACACAATGGAGTATTAGCCATTAAAAAGAATACATTTGAATCAGTTCTAATGAGGTGGATGAAACTGGAGCCTATTATACAGAGTGAAGTAAGCCAGAAAGAAAAACACCAATACAGTACACTAATGCATATATATGGGATTTAGAAAGATGGTAATGATAACCCTGTGTGAGAGACAGCAAAAGAGACACAGATGTATAGAACAGTCTTTTGGACTCTGTGGGAGAGGGAGAGGGTAGGATTATTTGGGAGAATAGCATTGACACATGTATAATATCATATATGAAATGAATCGCCAGTCCAGGTTCGATGCATGATACTGGATGCTTGGGGCTGGTGCACTGAGATGACCCAGAAGGATGGTACGGGGAGGGAGGTGGCAGCGGGGTTCAGGATGGGAAATACGTGTATACCTGTGGCAGATTCATGTTGATGTATGGCAAAACCAATACAATATTGTAAAGTAATTAACCTCCAATTAAAATAAATTTATATCTAAAAAAATACTAATTTATCAATTATATCTAGACACAATAGTTATTGTTAGCCTAATATTTACATGGTATATTAGCATATATTTTTTCTTTCATTTTGCATTGGAGTATATTTGATTTACAATTTTGTTAGTTCCAGGTGTACAGAAAAATGTTAGTTATACATTTTGTTGTTGTTTAGTCACTAAATCATGTCTGACACTTTTGTGACCCCCATGGACCATAGCCTGACAGGCTGCTCCTGTCCATGGGATTTCCCAAGCAAGGATACTGGAGTGAGTATATTATTTTGTACAAAGTTATTAGAATACTTTCTGTTGTGGTATACCAGCATATCCATGGAACTTGTATGCACAGGGAAATACAATATATCTAAACATTTCTCTGAGGGAAATTTGTAAAAATTGACATTTATGTTTATTAAGAAAGTTTGTTACTATTATTACTACTAGAATTCCTTAGAGCAAATTTAAATTGAAAGCTGCAGGGTAACCACTAGGTTATTATTATTTTTTACATCTAATATATAAGAGCTGTTCTGAAATATCCAATTGAATAGTCATCTTGTGTAATTATGTTAAGTGACCACAATGCTTTCCAAGTATAAACTTAAGGTAATTAGAAATTACAATTTTAGTAAATGTTTAAAAAAATTTATTGAAGTATAGTTGACTTCCAGTTATATTAATTCCAGGTGTACAACATGATACAATATTTTTATAGATTATGCACTATCCAAAGTTATTATGAGATACTGACTATATTCTCTGTGCTGTATATTACCTCCTTATAACCTATTTATGTTATGCTAGTTGTTCAGACCTCTTAATACCTTTCATCTATTTTGCCATTCCCCTACCCCTTCCCCTCTTGTAACCATTAGTTTGTTCTTGGTATCGGTGAGTCTGTTTCTGTTCTATTTGTTCATTTGTTTTGATTTTTAGATTCCACATGTTAATGAAAACAAACAATATTTTCTTTCTTTGTTTGAATTATTTCAGTAACCAAAACACCTCCAGGACCATCCATGTTGTTGCAAATGGCAAGATTTTATTATTTGGGGGGGGGACAAATAATATTCCATTGTGTGTGTATATGCTGCTGCCGCTGCTAAGTCACTTCAGTCATGTCCGACTCTGTGCAGCCCCATAAATGGAAGCCCAGCAGGCTCTCCCATCCCTGGGATTCTCCAGGCAAGAACACTGGAGTGGGTTGCCATTTCCTTCTCCAATGCATGAAAGTGAAAAGTGAAAGTGAAAGTGAAATCACTGTCGCGTCCGACTCTTAGCGACCCCATGGACTGCAGCCTACCAGGCTCCTCTGTCCATGGGATTCTCCAGCCAAGAGTGCTGGAGTGGGGTGACATTGCCCTCTCCAGTGTGTGTATGTGTGTAAATGTATCCCACATACACATATATATATATATATATACACACACACATATATATCTGTATATATATATCTATATATCCCACATCTTTACCCTTTCATCTCCACAGGCACTTAGGTTGCTTTCATACATTGGCTACTGTAAATAGTGAAATAGTGCTTTTATAAACATTGGGTGCCTGTATTTTTTTGAATTAGTATTTTTATTTTCTCTGAGTATATACTCAGCAGTGGAATTACTGGATCATATAGTAGTTCTGTTTAGTTTTTTGAGGAACCTCCATACTGTTTTCCACGGAGACTGCACCAATTTACATTCCCACCAATGATGTACTAGCATTTCCTTTTCTCCACATCCCCTCTAACATTTGGTCTTTGATGACAGCCATTCTGACAGGTGTGAGTTGTGAGATGCTATCTCATTGTGGTTTTGATTTACATTTTTCTGATGATTAGTGATATTGAGCATTTTTTCATGTGCCTGTTGGCCATCTATGTGCCTTAATTAGAAAAATGCCTATTCAGGTCTTCTGTCTCATTTTAAATTTTTTTTTTATATTGTGTTGTGTAAGCTGTATGTTACATTTTGGATATTAACTCCTCATGGGACATATCATTTGCAAATGTTTTCTCCCATTCAGTAGATTGTATTTTTGTTTTTGACTTTTTAAAAATAATCATAGTTATTTATTTGTGGCTGTGTTGGGTCTTTGTTGCTGCGGGGGCTCTTCTCTAGTTGTGCTGCGCAGGGGCTACTCTGCAGTTTTGGTGCGCGGGCTTCCCTCGTTGCAAAGCATAGGCTCTAGTACGAGCTTCAGTAGTTGTGGCCCATGGGCTCAGCAGTTGCAGCTCCCGGGCTCTGGAGCACAGGCTCAGTGGTTGTGGCACTTGGGCTTAGTTGCTCTGTTTCACATGGGATCTTCCTGGACCAAAGTTTGNACGAGCTTCAGTAGTTGTGGCCCATGGGCTCAACAGTTGCAGCTCCCGGGCTCTGGAGCACAGGCTCAGTGGTTGTGGCACTTGGGCTTAGTTGCTCTGTTTCACATGGGATCTTCCTGGACCAAAGTTTGAACTTGTATCTCCTGCATTGGCAAGTGGATTCATCATCACTGAGCCACAGAGAAGCCCCCTGTCTTTTTATTTTGTTGATGGTTTCCTTTGCTGTGCCAAAGCTTTTAAGGTTAATTAGGTAGCATTTGTTCATTTTTTGCTTTTGTTTCCTTTGCCTGAGAAGACAGATCCAGAAAATATTGCTATGACTTACGTCAAAAGAGTGTTCTGCCTTTATTTTCTTCTAGGAGTTTTATGGTTTCTGGTCTTACATCCATTTTGAATTTGTTTCTGTATGTGATATGAGAAATTGTTCCAGTTTCATTCTTTTGCAAAGAACTGTCTCTTTAGAAAAGACCCTGATGCTGGGAAAGATTGAAGGCAGGAGAAGGGGACAACAGAGGATGAGATGGTTGGATGCCATCACCAACTCAATGGACATGTGTTTGAGCAAGCTCCAGGAGTTGGTGGTGGACAGGGAAGCCTGGTGTGCTGTAGTCCATGGGGTCACAAAGAGTCAGACATGACTGAGTGACAGAACTGAGCTAGACTTCATTCTTTTACATGCAGCTGTCCAGTTTTCCCAGCACTGCTTATTGAAAAGACTGTATTTTCCCTGTTGCATATTCTTGTCTCCTTTGTTATTGATTAACAAACTTTTATGCATGGCTTTTCAATTTGGATTTTTTTTTTTTTTGCCTAATTGCTTTGGCTGTAACTTCTATTACAACGTTAAATAGAAGTAACAAGAGTGTTCATCCTTGTCTTCTTCCTAATCTTAGACAAAAAGCTTTCAACTTTTTACCACTGAGCATGATGTTACTTGTGGGTTTGTCATAAATGACCTTTATCATGTTCCCTCTACACTCACTTCAGTGAGAGTTTTTATTATGAATGGGTGTTGAATTTTATCAAAATTTTTTTTCTGCATCTGTTGAGATCTCCCCGTGATTTTTTCTTTGTTTTGTTAATGTGATGTATTACATGATTGATTTGCAGTATTGTATCCCTGGAATAAATCTCACTTGACCACGATACATAATGTTTTCAATTGTATTGTTGAATTTGGCTTGCTAATATTTTATTGAGGATTTTAACAACTATGTTCATCAGGGATGTTAGCTTTTAATTTTTATTTTTGTAGTGTCTTTGGTTTTGGCCTCAGAGTAGTGCTGGCCTCATAGAATGAATTCACAAGTATTCTTCTTCCATTTTTGGAAATGGTTTGAGAAGAAAAGTCATTCGCTCCTTTTTAAGTGCTTAATAGAATTTTCTTCTGAAGCCATCCGGTTCTGGACTTTTGTTTGTTGGGAATTTTTTGATTACTGATTCAATTTTATTACTAGGAACAGATCTATTCAGATCTTCTATTTCTTCCTGATTCCACCTTAGAAGATTATATGTTTTTCCATTTCTTCTAGATTGTTCAATATGTTGGCATGTAACTGTTTATGGCAGTCTCTTATGATCTTGGCTAGTTAAAAAATCAGGTGGGTAGCTCAAATACATTTTAGATAAAGATGATTGAATAAAATGCATAAATCCCCCCTTTTTTTCTAAATGGGCAGCTCATCATCATGACATCAACAACAACAATAATGATGTGCAGCCAAGGTTGAGAACCAGTGGTATAATACAACTTATTGGAGTACAACTTAATATTGCATAGGAACCTGGAATGTCAGGTCCATGAATCAAGGCAAATTGGAAGTGGTCAAACAGGAGATAGCAAGAGTGAATGTTGACATTCTAGGAATCAGAGCACTAAAATGGACTGGAATGGGTGAATGTAACTCAGATGACCATTATATCTACTACTGTGGGCAGGAATCCCTTAGAAGAAATGAAGTAGCCATCATAGTCAACAAAAGAGTCTGAAATGCAGTACTTGGATGCAGTCTCAAAAATGACAGAATGATCTCTGTTCATTTCCAAGGCAAACCATTCAATATCACAGTAATCCAAGTCTATGCCCCAACCAGTAACGCTGAAGAAGCTGAAGTTGGACGGTTCTATGAAGACCTACAAGACCTTTTAGAACGAACACCCAAAAAAGATGTCCTTTTCATTCTAGGGGACTGGAATGCAAAAGTAGGAAGTCAAGAAACACCTGGAGTAACAGGCAAATTTAGCCTTGGAATACGGAATGAACAGAGCAAACACTAACAGAGTTTTGCCAAGAAAATGCACTGGTCATAGCAAACACCCTCTTCCAACAACACAAGAGAAGACTTTACACATGGACAGCACCAGATGGCCAACACTGAAATCAGATTGATTATATTCTTTGTAGCCAAAGATGGAGAAGCTCTATACAGTAAGCAAAAAACAAGACCGGGAGCTGACTGTGGCTCAGATCATGAACTCCTTATTGCCAAATTCAGACTTAAATTGAAGAAAGTAGGGAAAACCGCTAGACCATTCAGGTATGACCTAAATCAAATCCCTTATGATTATACAGTGGAAGTGAGAAATAGATTTAAGGGACTAGATCTGATATAGTGCCTGATGAACAATGGACAGAGGTTCAAAACATCGTACAGAAGACAGGGATCAAGACCATCCCCATGGAAAAGAAATGCAAAAAACCAAAATGGCTGTCTGAGGAGGTCTTACAAACAGCTGTGAAAAGAAGGGAAGCAAAAAGCAAAGGAGAAAAGGAAA
>SJYW01045374.1:187992-198346 GCA_006410735.1 Raphicerus campestris
AAAAAAAAAAAAAAGGCTTTGTATTTTAGTATTTTTAATGGCATGTTTTCCTGCCTTTTGAACAAGGGACTCGGCACTTACATTTCATACCAGGCCCTGTAAATTATGCAGCTGACCCTGCTCTCAACTAATAAGTTGCCCAGTACAATTCGATCCTAGATCTTCTGCATCCAAATGACACACTCTACCACACTTCTTCCTAGGATAATCCCTGTGCAGTGTTAAGTCAGGGAAGTTGGTGTGTCATTCAACATTTCCAGTGCTATGGCTTTGAGGGAGGAAACTACATTAACCGTGGTAACTGCTGAAGAGCACCACCCGCATTCCCTTTTCATGATTGAGGTGTTCCTTGCTCCAGGTGCCACACTGGCTTATGAAAGTTCGCAGATGAGTCCCTTCTTCAGAAACACCTTTGGCCAAGGGGACTGCGCCCCTCAACTTAGGACAACTCTGATGTGTCATCCCAACCCTAGAGTTTCCCACAGGCTCAACTGTGACCTCTGTTGCTACTGAATCAAAGATAAACTTCTTCCTCTTCCCAGTCCTGCTTCTTTTACTTTCTTACAGGTGTTACTCCCTAGCTACCTCCATTAAACTTCCAGCACAAAAATCTTTGTCTCTGAGTCTCTTTCCCCTGAAATCCAACCCAGGACAGCAACAGAGTGAACACTGAATTTCAACCAATGTGTCCTGCACTTTCAATGAACAATTTATAGTGTCTAAGTTTGGTGAGTATTTGATTCTCTAACTTACTTTCACTGTAGTCGTAGCTGCAGTTACCTTTGCTTCTCTCCATGACCCAGTGAGATTCTGCCATTTTTGTCTTTCACACTATGGAGACTATTTCTGTTTGCTTGCTGTCAGAGCCCTTCCCAAACAAACCAGACTCCCATTAGACCTACTTTAGAATTAAGTTCTTACTCTTGTAAGCATTTCTCTCACTTAAGGGGAGAAGCATTGGAGCTGAACATTTAGGATTGATTCAGTTATCTTCTATTGAATCATTCTAAAGAAAGTAACTAAATAGCCATGTATCTTTTTTACCTTAAGTAAAGTACTTTACTTATCCAAAGTACTTTTGGATAGTACTTACTTCCAAGTACTTATCCAAAGTACTTTTACCTTAAACTGTTTGGGGATTAGATTTACTCTGAAGTATTTAACGTGAACTTTCTAAACTGTCATTTGAATGGCCATTCTTTAATGCAGACTTATTAAGACTCAGGTTAGCTATAAAAATCAATCTTACTCATGTTCTTTTAATTAAAAAAAAAAAACAACGCTAAATGCCTAGATTTACCAGGCACAAGTTGGTACTGCCCCAGAACAAGTCTGCTGTATACAATGGCATTTCTTATGAGTAAGTATACATTCTGTAATTCATTTTGGAAGCATTTGGCTGACTCAGTCCTAACTTTTGGCTAGAAAAACTAGGAAGATAAAAATATAATAGATTCTGAGTCATCAGCCTATTGGTAAATGACAAGAAAACCATCCATAGAGAGGCCATTTGATCGTCTTTAAGTCTTGTGGATTTTCCAAACAGTCCAGATCAATTTCTTGGTATTGACAATTAGTAGAGGACAAGCATACCACAAATTTAAAGAAATTCATTTTATTTGACTTTGGACACTTTTTCTCTCCCTGCTTTTCTTGCTCACCTCCACCATACAAAGGCATGTGGAAACATAGCTAAACTCTTTTCCTCAATGTTATCTGTCAAAAAACTAGAACTCTGGATATAAAAGCAAACAATAAATTGGGTAGAGAAATTGAAGAGATATTTTTCCAAAGAAGAAATTGAGATAGTCAACAGATACATGAAAATACATTCTGCATCATGAATCATCAGAGAAATGCAAATAAAAACCACAAGGAGATATCTCCTCACACCTGCTGTCATCAAAATAGCAAATAAATTTTGGTGAGGACTTGGAGAAAAGGAAACCTTTGCACATTAGGGGTGGAACTTTAAATTGGTGCAAACAGTATAGAAAACAGTATGGTGATTTCTCAAAGAATTAAAAATAGAACTACTATATGATCCAGCAATTCAACTTCCAAGTACTTATCTAAAGAAAATGAAAACACTTATTGGAAAAGATATATGTACCCCAATATTCATAGCAACACTATTTAAATATGCAGGATAGGGAAGCAACAGAAGTGTCCACCAACAGATAAATGGATAAAGAAGATTTAGACAATGGAATACTATTCAGTCATTAAAAAGAATGAAATATTGAGACAAGGTGAATGGCCTTAGAAGGTATTATGCTAACTGAACTAAGTAAGATGGAGAAAGATATATACCACAGATTTCACTTATGTATGGAATCTGAAAAACAAAACAAACAAACAAATATAACAAGACAGAAACAGAATCATAGATACAAAGAACAGATAGGTGGTGGCCAGAAAGGAGGTGGGTGGGGGCATGAGGGAAATAGTTGAGGGAAACCAGAAGTACAGACTTCTGGGTACAAAATAATTGAGTCACAGGGAAAAATGTTCTGTATAGGGAAAGAAAGTGAAAGGGAAGTCACTCAGTTGTGTCTGACTCTTTGTGACCCCATGGACTGTAGCCTACCAGGCTCCGCNGAAAAACAAAACAAACAAACAAATATAACAAGACAGAAACAGAATCATAGATACAAAGAACAAATAGGTGGTGGCCAGAAAGGAGGTGGGTGGGGGCATGAGGGAAATAGATGAGGGAAACCAGAAGTACAGACTTCTGGGTACAAAATAATTGAGTCACGGGGAAAAAATGTTCTGTATAGGGAAAGAAAGTGAAAAGGAAGTCGCTCAATTGTGTCTGACTCTTTGTGACCCCATGGACTGTAGCCTACCAGGCTCCGCAGTCCATGGGATTTTCCAGGCAAGAATCCTGGAGAGGGCTGCCATTTCCTTCTCCAGGGGGATCTTCCCATCTCAGGGATCATCTCCTGCATTGCAGACAGATGGTTTACCGTCAGAGCCACTAGGGAAGCTTAACGTAACAGTATTGCAATAACTTTGTGTGGTGACGGATGGCAACTACACTTATCTTGCTGATCCTTTTTTGTAATGTATAGAAATGTTAACTTCTATGTTGTGCCCTCTGAATTGGCATAATGTTGTAGGTCACTTATACTCAAAACAATAAAACAACTCAAAGACAGTTCTTAATGCCCCAAGTAAAACGAGAACAACAATTTCTAGCAGGCTGATCCATAGCCATGTCATTTCTGAGTGTACAATGGGCAGACACCTGAATCTTATCTGTTATTGTGCTGACAGTCACTCTTGTTACAGATTTATGCTAGTGATCTGTGGTCATTTAGAGAGCAACATGGGTGCTTAGCCAGGACAGGAGCCCCCAAGGCCCAGAGTCATTCCATCCAAACTTTGACTAGGAAGAGATCAAGGCAGGTCAAAGGGCATTCCATGTGCTAACTGCCTAATCAACTCTTCATTGATAGGGTACAAACAAAAACCGCTTCAGGTCCTAGTGGAGCAGGCATGTGTGAGAAAACTAGGGGAATAATAAGGGTCACTGGGGCTTCCCCAGGTGGCGCTAGTGGTAAAGAACCTGACTGCCGATGCATGAGATGTAAGAGATGTGGGTTCAGTCCCTAGATCCAGAAGATCCCCTGGTGGAGGGCATGGCAACCCACTCCAGTATTCTTGCCTGGAGAATCCTATAGACAGAGGTGCCCGGCAGGCTACAGTCCTTAGGGTCACAAAGAGCTGGACACGACTGAAGTGACTTAACTTCTCCAGGCCACTGGAGAGCCCTGGAATCATATTAAAGGGGCAGCTAATGCTCAGCCTTTTGGTCACAGTGTGGTAATGCATATCTAATGCTGCCAAATCTTATTTTTTCCCAAGGAATATTAGAAATCAGAATGTTTATATAAAATATCCTACTTTTAAAGTATTAGAAGCTAACTGATCTTTTTTAAACCAATGGGCTGACTACTAACAATACATCTACCTATGCTATCTACCATGCTCTCACCATGGCCACCAGCAGGCCCTCGTTATCTCTATGATTCCCTGCCTACAGCTCTCTAATCTCTCCTGACCTCATTCGTTCAGTGTGTCTAGTTGCAACACACTCTTCTGTCTCAAGGCCTTTGCACCAGCACTTTCCTGGCCTGTAGGCCCTTTTCCTAGAGTCATACAGCCCACCCTTCACTTCCTTCAAGTCTTGTCTTAAATATCCTGTTTTCAGTGAGGCCTTTCCTCATCACCCTATTTGAAGTCACATCTTCTCCCCAACTCCCTGTGCCTCTTTCCTGCTTGACTTTGCTAGAAATCACTTACCATCTAACACATTTTACTTATTTGACTTTTTTCCGCTGTCTCTTACAACAATGGAATGTTAACTTCTTGGAGACAGAAATTTTGGGTTGTTTTGTTTATGGCTATATTCCCAGTGCCTAGCACAGAACCTCCACATAATAGAAACTTGATCAACATTTTTTTAAATGAGTTAATGAATGAGTAACTGAATCTGCAAACCATCTTTGGTCTGTGGTCTGGGCTTCCAGTCTATCAGTTCAGTTCAGTTCAGTTCAGTCGCTCAGTCGTGTCCGACTCTGCGACCCCATGAATCACCTCACGCCAGGCCTCCCTGTTCATTACCATCTCTCGGAGTTCACTCAGACTTATGTCCATCAAGTCCGTCTATGACTACTGATTTATATGGAAAGTCTCATGGTACAACCCAAAGGGAGGAGACATGATCAAGTTTGGACAGTGAACACTTAAACTCTTACTTTCTGAGAAAGCCAAGTAATCAAGCAGCATTATCCACAATCTCACAGAGTATTTCAGTCAGTATAGTTCTTGCATGCAAAAGTAGTGTACCCAACAATGTCAAATTCATTCATCTATTTTTGTTTTTATTCATCTATATTTTATTCACTCCATTTTGATTAGATGCTTATCCAGCAATGACAAAGTTTAGAGTTTAAGCTACTCAGATCTCTTACCTACAGTATTGAGCTTCAAGTAAGTAGTATCTAAAATAAGCCTAGTTCCTTTGCTAGTTGGGAAATGAAAATAAAATAAATGTAAAAGAGACAGAAGGAAACAAAGATTAAGATTGATCTCTGTGAAGGGAAGGCATTAATTTACAAAGATAACAAAGATAATTTCTCTCAAAGTCTTATCTTTTTTCCTTCATATATATATGAAGTATATATAATACTTCAATACTTTGGATACTACTGTTAAGAATTAACTCAGTTCTGTCTTTCCTTCTACTTTTTGTCCAGAAAAGGCTTAGTCAAGGACAACTAAATTTTAAAAATGAAATTCAGGTTAAAAATTATATTCTTTGATCTAAGAAGAGGTTAAACAATCAAAATACTTTAAATATGATCAATAACCATAATGAGATAAAGGACATATGGCAGATGAATATATATTTAATTAATATTATGCCAGAGATGCCCCAGGGTTTGAAATACTTTAAAAAGGAGCAGATAAATGAAATATACTTTATGACTGGGTAGTACATTTTGTAATTCATTGCCCCAAGAAGAATTACTCAATGAAAATATTTTTGAAAAAACTTGAATAAGATCAATAACTGGACGGAAATAGATCCTTAATAAGTTGTAGAAGGCAAATTGTTTGGATGCATTCCTGGACTTTTTAAAGTGGGTACCAGGCAGGGTTTGGTCAAAGAAAAAGTAATCTCAAGCTACTTCAAAAAGGAAGGAATTGAAGGAATTAAAAAACATGGATGACAAGAAAAATCAGAGAAACTACCATTAAAGTTCAGGAAATCAGAAAGTGCAGAAGTTTCAAGGAACCTCCATGGGCTGTCTCAGCTGTCTGCAGTGCCAAAGTGGATGATTTGCAGGAGGGTCCTCAGAAGTCACTGGCAGAGGCTGAGGTCCCTCTCTGCCAAAGACTCTCTGTGTCTTGCTATGGCCAAAGCAATAATGGTGCCTCCCCTTTTACTTTCCACGTCTCACGCNTTCAGGAAATCAGAAAGTGCAGGAGTTTCAAGGAACCTCCATGGGCTATCTCAGCTGTCTGCAGTGCCAAAGTGGATGATTTGCAGGAGGGTCCTCAGAAGTCACTGGCAGAGGCTCAGGTCCCTATCTGCCAAAGACTCTCTGTGTCTTGCTATGGCCAAAGCAATAATGGTGCCTTCCCTTTTACTTTCCACGTCTCACGCAAGTGTCTCTTATTAGAGGATCTTTACCAGAACTCACATGAGGTCTAGGAAATGTCATCAGGCTTCTAGGCTCTGCTCCTAGGAAGAGCGCAGAAAGGCAGCAGGAAGCATGCTGAGACACCAGCATCAGGCCCAAGTCGAGGCCACTGGGAATGACAGTCCTTTCCATCTGCTTTCTATAGTCCACCTAGATCCATCTGGGCCAGGTGGATCCAGTATGACCCAGCATTTGAATCTTCTGTCCCTATGATCAAGCCAGGCATTCCCAGAACCACCAAGGGGTTTAATAATCTTTTCTTTATGACATTTTCATTCTATAAGTAAGACAATCAGACAAATGCATACACAAACCTTTTTGCTAAAGTTAGTTGAGTCCTTTAGTCAACTCTGTTGAAAAGGTCTTGCTAAATATGGACACCTCTCAGTTGGCATCCCCAGTAAGAACAAGGAGCAGTGGGGGAAGGGCTTTAGAAATACAGTAAAGAGGTAGCTACTTTATAGAGCAGACTGAAATGTTACCAGGCTAAGACCAAATTCATCTCAGTAAAACTTGTATAACACCACATACTAGCAATGTCCGCTCCCTTGGTTTCGCAGCCTTCCTGTGCCGTGACTCAGTTGCCTACACAAAGGGGCTGTTGCCCAGTAGAGAGTAGTCAGGGGGAGGAAATGCTTGCTCACCTTTGCTGTGTTTGGAATAACCACTCCACATCAAAAGAGTGACTCATCCTGCCTACTTGCCAGCCTTGAGCTTGCTTCCACCTCCCACTACCCCTTCTGGTTGTGCTGTTCTTGGCTGAAGAGGCCTTCCCCCAGCAAGTCTAGGTTTGTGGAACCTGGCACCTAACTTTCCTGAATGACGAGGCTTCCTGAGGTGGATTGCTCTGCGGGTTAGGGCCTGAAGGTGACCACCAATTTGCCTGACCTACAATCCAAGGCATATGATTCAAAGGCAAAAGCTGGGCTTTCACCTCTCTTCCTCAAACAGCACAAATGGAAATGGAATTGTTTTATTTCCCTACTCCTGCTTACAGTAAACACATAACCTCAAAAGGTACCTATTTTCACTGGTTTTAGAGGAACATGTTGCTGCTAGAAGTTCCAGAAGCCACTGGGTTCCTTTTGGTGAGCTCAGCAGTGTTTATCACAGTGTAGGGCTGATGGTGGATGTTCAGAAGATATTTATTCCTGGTGGATATGCCTCTTAACTGGATGGAAGCCATCGCAGAGTAAATCACTTCACTTTAGAGATTCTTAGCAAGGAAGAATCCACTCAAAATCCATTACTAGATTAAATATTGAGGAGATTGTGATTATAGAAAAATAAAGGACTTTGGAATTAGCAGAGATGGTTTTAAGATTGGAAACTCTGGGCAAATACCTTAAATTCTTATCAAATAAATGCAGCCTGGTGCTAAAGGAGTTTTAGAGTCAGACAGATCTGTGCTAGAATCTCAGAGGACCACTTACCAGCCACACGACTATTGGTGATTTACTTCTCTGTTTAATTTCCTTATGTAATAGAGTAACAGTGAAATTTCCCTCTTAAGCTTGTGACAAGGTTAAATTAGATAATGTGAGCTATTTCCTAAGCACAGAAACTGGGACACAGTATTCAATAAATTTTATTTATTCTCTGAACCTGTTTCCCAACTTGGAAAAAGGAAAAAATAAAACACGTCATACTCTGCTACAAAGGGATGGTACAGATTAATATGGAGTAATATAGAGAAAGGGTTTGCCAGTGTGATTTATAAGCATTATCTAACTTCATCTTGGCAATAAGCCTAGTCCTTTGTTCCAGTGTCTGAATGTGGGCTTAGTGCTATTATATTTTAGCATAGGCTTTGGTATTTGCACATAAATTCAACAGAGCATCATTCAGAACACCTATAGTGCATGAATACTTACATTAATAATGTGTATGACAACCTGCAAGTGTTCAAGGAGCATTATCCTCAGATATTTCACCACTGAGTGTTCACATTGTCAGCTTCCCCTCATTCTGGGATATTCAGGGGAACATAGATTTACCATAGTGATATGGCTCGATCAATTTTGGATTTGTCTCAGGATGGACACTTATGAAAACTGGACCCTTCCAGGATTATAATGATGATAGAATGACCTGCCCACATTAGAGCAAAGCTTCTCTTGCCCCACCTTTCCTTTCAGGCAGCCAGTTGGGCTTCTCTGGCCTGCCCTGCTAAATAAAAGTGCTCTGGGGGATTTGGAGAAGAGTTGGTGTGAATGGGTTTATATATTATCCAGATTGCTCATTATTACTCATAGTCAGTTGGAAAATTTCCAGCCTTTTCCTGCTTGATCCTAGCTACCTAAGGATTTTGGATTGACATCTGCTATCAAAGCCCATCTGGAAAGAAGCATATTTGAGAATTAGGTTTCATTCAACAAACATTAAGCAGTAATCATTAATAATAAGGGATTGGTGTGGAGTATAAAAGTTTTCCTGGCTTCAGTAAAAGATGGATTTAGGTTCAAATCCCACTACTGTCTGTATGCCTCTGAGGATATTACTCTTAGAGAATTGCTTAGTAATCTATACATAAAATATCTCCTTACAATGTTGTGAGGAATAATAAAGATTTTTTACACATACAACTTCACTACTAGTAATGTTTCCTATAAATGGCAGCTATTATTAGTACTGCCTTGGTATCCTAAATGTTCCTAGAAAAAGAAATGCTCAGAGAAACTGATCAGTTTTCTCTAGGTGTCACTATCCCATAAGGTTATCATACTGAATAGGGAAAATGAAAATTGCTTCGTAAAGTCATAAATATAAAGTTACTATGGTTGTTTAGAGAAAAGGCATTTGAGATCAAGAGACACTGAAGCTATACCATAAAGGGTGACCGCTCTTTCTTTGTTAGAATATAGGACAAAAAGAGAAGTAAGGCATTAGCTGAAGGCATAGCTGAGATTCACTTTTTGCATACTTCTTGGATTGGTCCATTTTTAATATGTATTAACTATGACATTTCTAAAAGAAATTTTGGTGGTGTTTATTTATGTGTACCAGTGTGCACGTGTGAGTGTACGTATGTCTGTGTGTGCACATTAAAGATTTTTATTTAGCTGAACAATTTTCATTTTATTGATTCTAAAATAAAAGATTAAGACACAGAAAGAAAGAATAAAGGTGGATTTTATTCTTAATATCTTACTTATCAGAGTCCAAGGAAATTGACCATGATAACATAAAAATGAAGTAAAAAATATTTTTATATAACTAGCTGGATGTATTTACACATTACACCCAAGATGTACAAGGCTTAGAAAATTGTTCACATTAATATAGAGTAATTCATTGTATTCTTTATCTCTGAGTAATGATTAACTTTTTAAAAGATGTATTTCTTTACTAATCTGAAAAAACCCCACACTTACTTGGAGGGCATTTATTCTCAGTAGTAGTAGTGTTAATTCTCAGTCATGCCCGACTCTGCGCCCCCTTGGACTGCAGCCCACCAGGCTCCTCTGTCCATGGGATTTTCCAGGCAAGGACACTGGAGTGGGTTGCCATTTCCTTCTCTAGGGGATCTGCCCGACCCAGAGATCCAACCTGGGTGTGCTGCACTGCAGGCAGATTCTTTACTGACTGAGCTACAAGGGAAGCCCCTATATTCTCAGTAGACTGTCTTAATTGAAATTCCAGCATTGGAATTGGCTGTGGCTACACAGGGGATGTGACAAGAAGGTGAATAGATTACCTGGATAATTTGATCAGTAAAGATAGGTGATGTATGTATGTAACTCAGTCCCCTGAATTTTGTGGTAAGTTTTATTTGCCTGCCTTGCCCAGGTAATTACATCAAATTGCCACATCCCTTGGCTGTGCAGACGTGGTAAAGATTTTAGCTTATGCTCAGCCAGTTGAGAAAGCCTGACTTGCATAATTGTTATTCTGCCTTTAAAACATCTATCTATGAATGTTTAACTGAATAATTTGCCTGAACTTGCTTTTTGGAGTTTCTGATGTGGGTTGATATGTGCCATCCGTGACTATGGCACTTTACAAGCCTACTGAGAAATAGACTTACTTAAAGTCTATTTCATAAAGTTCTTGTTTCCCTTTCTTGCTTCTCCCATGTTTCCTCCCTTAATTTTTATTTTCTTCCAGTTCTTTTTCATAAAATCATACAATGTTAG